>PITA01016706.1:9435-45793 GCA_004023965.1 Spilogale gracilis
GGCAGAAGGAAAGCAAATGGGAACTAGGGTAATCTAGGGAGGGAAACGAAACAACAGAGACTTTGAACACAGAAACAAACTGAGGGACTTGGAGGGAGGGGGGTGGAGGGATGGGAGAGCCTGGTGGTGGGTACTGGGGACACCTAAAGCGTGGAGCACTGGGTGTGGGGAATGGGGAATGAATCTTGAAACACTGGAATAAAAAATTTTAGTAACAATAAAAAAAAAATTCACTGTTTTTAGCTTATAAAATGCAAAAATATCATTTTGCTCTCAGTAAATATTCTGATCTGTCAATGGGCAAATTCCCATAAGGTCTCTTTGAAGGTTCACAGACACCCATCCATTAAGCCTAGAGAAGTTTTGGATGGGAAGTGCTAGAAAAGAAGGTTTGATTGCTACAGTTTTCTTTTCTTTTTTTTTTTCTTAAAGATTTTATTTATTTGACAGAGAGAAACACAGTGAGAGAGGAAACACAAGCAGGGGGAGTGAGAGAGGGAGAAGCAGGCTTCCCGCCAAGCAGGCAGCCCGGATGTGGGGCTCGATCCCAGGTCTCCGGGATCATGACCGGAACCGAAGGCAGTTGCTTAACCAACTGAGCCACCCAGGCGTCCCCTCAAGTTTCTGATAAGAGCTGTACATCCAAGCGCAGCTGATAAGCCAGTTCTTTTAAAAAGCTTTTTAGAATGAAGCTGCGCTTCCTTCCACAACCTTAAATTTTATGACAATTCTCAAAAATTGTTCTGCTACCTTTTAATTTCCTTTGGCTTCTGAGCCTTCACAAAAAGCTTTCTATAGTCACTCTCTTTTAATTATTAGAATAAATATCAACTGGAAGAGATCTGCAGGAAATGGAAGGTAAAAGTTGGCTTTCCTATTGAAAAATGACTTCTTTTTTTTTTTTATTGTTACTAAATTTTTTTTTTCCAGTGTTCCAAGATTCATTCCCCATTCCCCACACCCAGGGCTCCACGCTCTAGGTGTCCCCAGTACCCACCACCAGGCTCTCCCATCCCTCCACCCCCCTCCCTCCAAGTCCCTCAGTTTGTTTCTGTATCCAAAGTCTCTGTTGTCTTGTTTCTCTCCCTGGATTACCCTACTTCCCATTTCCTTTCCTTCTCTCACTGTCCTCCAGGTTACCCCTCATGCACCGCAAGTAAGTGAAACCATGCGATACTTGACTTTCACTTCTTGGCTTATTTCACTCAGCATAATCTCTTCCAGTCCAGTCCATGTTGCTACAAAAGTTGGATTGCTACCGTTTTCAACATTTGATTAGAGGAATTAAAAAAAAAAAAAATACAGACACTGAGGTGGTCCAGGGGAGGAGTCTCGAGCGACCTGCGTGGGCTGAGCATGTTCCAGTCACTGGGACAGCTTTGACACATGAAGCCACAATCCCCACCCTGCACTAGCACCCACACCCCTGCCAGCACCCACTCTCAAGTGGGAACACGTTCCACATACTGCGGACAGCACCGCCTTGAGCGCTGGGGAGACAACAGGAGTGATAGAGAGTGATGAAAGAGATGGGAGTTGTCCCCATCACTGAAAGTTAAAGAAAAGGAAACCTGAAACTGCACAGCTCTACCTACACTAATAAAATCTCCAGCGGGACACCTGGATGGCTCTGTTGGTTAAGTGCTCTTGATTTAGGCTCAGGTCATGATCTCAGGGTCGTGAGACTGAACCCCACATCAGGCGCTGAGTGTAAAGCCTGCTTAAGATTCAGTCTTTCTCTCTCTCCCTCTGCCTTTTCCTTCTCCCCACCCCCACACACATGTGCTCGCTCGCTCTCTCTCTCTCTCTCTCTCTCTCTCAAAATACTAATAACAACCCTTAAGAGCCACGGGACAAAGTTGTTGGTAAACTTTACCTTGTAGCTAAATTTCCGTTCAGGAATTTTAGCCAAATATCTGCCCCCACCCTAGGGGCATCTTGGAAATAAAAATATCTACTCTAGGAAAGGTAGAGTTTGTGCAAGTAAACAGAATAGTTGCAAAGATCATAGCCAATTTCATCCCCTGCTCTGGATTGCCTGAGAACATTTTCGAATGAATCTAAACGAAAAGTTTTCTTCTGGCTGCTGCTATGATGGACACATGGGCAATATTGAGCATGGAGGTAACAAGAGAAAGTGCAGCCCTCTTGCGCTGAAATGGACAAAGAGAGGAAGGACGCTGTTCTCACAAAACCCAAAACATAGACCTGTGCCTGTTTGTTTAACTTCAGCAGCCGTTACATTGTGAAATTTCATTACATATATCAATCCCATACTGTCTTTTTTTTTGAGGTTCGGTTTCCCTTACCCTGGCCTGTTTTTGGTCTCTTTTCTGATTTTTGATTACAGAGCTGTTCCCCAAAAGCCTGAGAGTTGAATCTCATGGTGATGTGTGCTTTCAAGCATGCTCTCCCCTGGCTTGGCAAATAGAAAGCAAGTCAATAAAAACAACTTTGGCGTGGGTTCTGGTAGCCATTCCACTTTCAGTTTCCCACTAATTTCACCCTTGAGAAGCTCAGTGACCATGACCTTGCCTTCATGAGTCTTAAACATGTTCTTTACATCTACGTCTCTACGTTCTGTTTTATTTTATTAAGGAGGGAGATTTCTAAGCCTTTAAAGTGTTTCATCACTTGACTATTTCTTATAGGTGTTATTTTATATATGTTTTCTTTCTTAAATGAAAAACTGCTGAAATGCAACATTTTACAGAAACACTTTTTATTCTTCTGTGTGTGTGTGTGTGTGTGTGTGTGTGTGTGTACAAGAAAACCTTCATGACTCATTTCTGAGCTGGTAGGAATGGGCCTTAAGGGAGTTTATGTCTTAATTCTTTCGGGTAGATTTGAAACTATTTTTTTATTTCCCCACCCCACTTAAAAAACAAACAACTTCTGAGTGATAGAGATGTGTATCATGGGCAAAGCTGCAAGAAACCACAGTCCACACAAGGAGGAAACATACTGGCATGCAGCAGTGACCCTCATCACCAGAGGGCAAGAAAGCCTCCCCCCTGGTGGCCTTCTCAGTCCTGTCTGGGATCTTCTCTGACAGGCAAAAGCATCCTTCAGACGAAGCCTTCCCTGCCTCACTTTGCACCTGTCACTAACAGACAAGAGAGTGTCATTTTCATAGTTTTCTTCCTGCCTTCTGAATTTGGGAGAGATAAAAGCTGAAATCGAAGTGTGTAAATATCTTAGGATAGACTATAAAATATAATCATCTTGTATATCTAGATTCCTATGCCTTTTGAAGCATTAAGTCAACATGTGGAGATAAGGTAAGTCACCAACTGTGAGCCGGAATTGTTGATCAGAGCCGGTTGTGTCGGCTGTTTGAAAGCTCTGGCTGTTATTGCTGTTGTTATTGGCGGTGGTGTTGGAGTCATTTATAGAAAATGAAAATGTCCTCGAAAAGTAGTCAAAGCAGAGCCAAAGCCATCTTTTGTCTAGATAGCATTTAAAGCAATTCTGGGGCCCCTGGGCGGCTCAGTCGGTTGAGTGTCTGACCCTTGGTTTTGGCTCAAGTCATGATCTCAGGGTCATGAGATCAAGGCCAAATCGGGTTCTGTGCTGAATGGGGAGTCTGCTGGGAGTTCTCTCTCTCCCTCTGCCCCTACCCCCGCTCATGCTCCCCCCCACTCTCTCTCTCTGTGTGAAATAAGTAAATCTTTTTAAAAAATAAATAAATAAAGCAATTCTCCCAAAATGCTCCTCCACCCATCTCCATATCAAATATTTTGACTTACCTCCTTTAAGGTTAACTTCAAATTGCCCCTTGGCAGGGAATCTATCCTGAATCTCCTGGATAAAAATAAATCCTATCTTCTTCGGGACTACAACAGCACTCACTCTTTAATTCGGAATACACAGCTTTACTCTCCCCTAGTACTCTGCATATCTCTTAGTGCTGAGATCCAGGTCTTTGTAGCCTCCAACCACAGATATTATCTCAAATATAGTAGGTTCTGAATAAAGACTTGATGAGTGGATAAGGATAAGTGTGCTCAGCTCCCACAAATCAGCACACACATTGGCACAAGCCAGATCTGGGACACTTCCCCATTTCCAGCTTTTAAAAAAATTTAAATCCTGACATCACCCCAACATTAAAAAACAAACAAGTAGCTAGAGGAAGGCACATATTGATGATAATTCTGCGTTGGTCTAGGGCCCCAATTAGAATATAGGCCAGCATGGTCTTTAGAATCCCTCCTGTTATGAGATTTCTTGGCACTGCCATGAATTCTGGGGTCCCTAATATTAGAGGAACCTCTTTTCATCTCTAGTGCCACTCACTGAGACATTTGGATGAGATTAACATTTAAATTGGTGAATTCTGTGTAAGTAGATTGCCTTCTGTAATGTGGGTGGGCCTCATCTAATCAGTTGAGGGCCTGAATCGAACAAAAATAGTCACTTCCTCAGACAAGAGGAAAATCTCCAGCAGACAGCCTTCTAACTTCATCTGTACCATTGCCTTTCCTGGGACTCCAGGCCTATTGGCCCACACTTGACAGTCTCCATAATGACATAAGCTGATTCCTTGTAATAAATCTGTATCTATACACACACACACACACACACACACACACGCGCGCGCGCACGCCCGCGCGTGCACACGCACACACGCACACACACACACACACACACACACACACACACACACACACACATCCTGTTGGTTTTGTTTCTCAGGAGAACCCTGAATATTACCAATATAAATAATATAATAGATATACTAATGTACACTCCTACCAGCAGTGGATATGTGTTTCAATCCATACTATTACTTATTTACCCTGACCTTAAACTCTTCCCCTCCTATAAGCTACAACTAACTTAATCTTGTAGGTGGTGAAAAACATTGGTTTATTCTGTGTCTCCCTCTGGAAAATGTTCAGTAGCTTCCCACGGTCTTTCAGAGTGAAATTCAGACTCCATGAGGCACAGAAAGCTCAGGGCCAACATAACTTCCCAGGTCCTTCGTGACATTGGGCTGCCCCAGTGGGCTTCAACTTCTTTTTTTCAACCTAGACTTTACTGTATAAAACCTTCCTTGGGACCCCAGGGCATCACACACTGAGCCCCGTGGCTGGTGCAGGCGCCCTTCTTTCTTCCTCTCGGGCTACTTCCCACGGCAGCGAGGGACCACAGAGCCCAGGGTGGGAACCACATCCTGCTGGAGCTCGATGAGCTCTTCCTGCGAGGATGTCACTTTTCTTGCACCCTCTCTACGACATCAGTGCCCCTAAGACGCTTCCTTCTCCATTCTCTCTCCTTCCTCCTCTGTCTTTCTAGCTTAGAAAAAAATCCTCCAGGTTGTCAAGGTCAGTGCCACCTGATCCTTGAGCCTCCTCACTCACTGCACTGGAATTCAGCTCCCCTTCCTCTCATTTCTGGCACTTCACAACCATAGACGGGTCTCACCCAGGTGCTGAGACTGGGCAGCTCACAACCTCCAGCTGGTCAATGACCTGGAACACTTTCAGGAGCGGCACAATGGGAACACCTTACCTGCCCCATGGTGTTGCAGAAGCATTAGGGATGACATTTGGTTCATGTACAGGAGGCACCTGGTGGAAGGCAGGTAGTGGAGGAAGGTGGGTGGGGCCCCATAAGCGTAACTGCATTCCCTTGAACTGACTAGTAAGGCCAGACACGGGTTACAGTAATTTTCAGCAGGATCCCACTTTCACCACAAACTGCCATGAAAGGGTTGCCTCTGGAAGGTTACCTACCGCCCCAGCACCCCCAGCTTGTCCCTGGAGGCAGTACATAAATGTAGCCATCCTTACCAGTAGGTTCTCCAAATCAGTTACCAATTGAGAAAGGCTTGTGTGAAGTTAACACGCATTTTAACATAAATCTGCATTTTGCGTTAACCTCGCTGTTCATCCAGAATAAGACTGTCCTATTTTCCTCCCCAGCTCTAAACTGAGAGCCTCAGTGGGGGGTGGGGCAGTGGGGTTGTACAATGGTTGAGGTCTCCTCATTTGAGCCTCCCCCCCCAGCCCCAGGTCCCCCATGCTGTCATTTCCCATTCCTCACTGCAATTTTATTCAATGGGACACATACAAAGTCTGGGAAGTCGCCACATTTCAAGTCCTTGCCTGTGAAATCAAGCTAATGTCCACATCCAAGTGGGCAGTGGGGTTAAATGAGAAGATACTGACCAAGTTCCTGATACATAGTCAGCTATCAGCAAAGAAAAGAAATCAGTATATTGAGAGAGCATATGGTTCAATTACTTCATCCCTTTGAAGTTCTTACAACCTATTATACAAATTAGGGTTTCTGGATCCAACTCGAATCTATACTGTTAAATAGACCATCAACTCTCCCTCTACATTACACATGTGTGCAATACTTATAGATCCTGATATGATGTTAATAAAGAACACGCCAAAAACTTCAAGTATATATAAGGTTAACTTTGAAACACTTTAACTTTATTTTTTAAGTTTACTATCATTTTTAGTTGTTGTTTTTTTTAAGAAATTCCTCCAAGTCTTGAAAATGAGTGGAATACTCTCACCAGCCCATAACTGCAATCTGTTATTTAAAAATATAAATGATCAAAAACAATCATGACAAAACATGCTTAAGAATACCATCACGCAGAATTCATTGATGTGGAGAGGCGGGTACTACTTTCTTTGACCAGTGACTGACTGAAAAGCCTACCACTGTATTTGAAACAGCCCCAGAAAGTAAAAACCCCCCTTTGCCTAACTTCAAGAAAATAATAGAAGCAATAAATCTGGATGATAAAGCCAGGAAATATTGCCAAAGTTGTTCATATATGATGCTAAAAATCCTACTTTGGTACGGCAATCCCAACTTAGTTCCCAACAATTTAGCTCTATATTCTATTCTAAACTTTCAGAAGAGGTCAAACTACCTGTCATTTGTTTGGTTTTTTAATTAAAAATGTATATGTTTGGGGTGCCTGGGTGGCTCAGTTGGTTAAGCGTCTGTCTTCAGTTCAGGTCATGATCTCAGGGTCCTGGGATGGAGCCCCAAGTTGGGTTCCCTCTTCAGCAGGTAACCTGCTTCTCTCTCTGCCTCTCTGCTCACTCACTCTTTCCCTTCCTCGCTCTCTCTCACTTGAATAAATAAATAAATAAATTTTTTTAAAAATGTAGATATTGGGGCGCCTGGGTGGCTCAGTTGGTTAAGTGACTGCCTTCGGCTCAGGTCATGATCCCGGAGACCAGGGATCGAGTCCCACATCGGGCTCCCTCCTCGGCGGGAAGCCTGCTTCTCCCTCTCTCCACTCCCCCTACTTGTGTTCCCTCTCTGGCTGTGTTTCTCTCTGTCAAATAAATAAAATCTTTAAAAAAAATGTATATATTTAAGGCATGCAATACAATCACTTGACAAATACACACACGGTGAAATGATTACTACAGCCAAGCTATTTTACATTTCTTCTCGTATAGTTACCATTTTTGTGTGTGTGTGATGAGAGCTTCTGAAATCTCTTTCTTAGGAAATGTCCAGCACTTAATACAATATGGTTAACTGCAGCCCTCATGCAGTGCTCTAGATCTCCAGGTGGAGTCATCGCGCGTAACTCACTGTGTACTGCCCGAGCCTGGCGACCATTATTCTACCCATATTGCATTAGCTGTTTACTGACAGGAACTGGAATTCCTGATCTGGGAATCCAAACTGCAAAAGCTCCCCACACAAAGAGTGAGGGGGCCCCATCTCGTTCTGGCCTTGGTGACTCCGGCCAGGTGGCAGGTGGCTCCCTCTACCTGAGGGCTCCTGCCAATCCTCGTCCTCAGTGGTTCGAATCAAAAGTGATGCTGACATGAACAGCTTGCAGACGGCACTCAACAGGTGACTGTACCCAAAGCAAATGAGGAGTTCCCTCATCGATGAAATGGACTCGATAATAAACATTTCATTAAAGAGATTTTGCTCATAGCTACTTTGTAAGCCTCATTCATATATACAGAACCATTTTTGATCTTAGCTATATCTACAGAGAAAAAGAAAAGTAACACATGGGAAATTTCCTTATCTTCTGACTATTTGTGATTCCTAACACAATGCTGTAAATTGTAAATTGTTCTTTTGTAATATACATCCCGTGAAAAGAAAGCACTCTAGCACGTGTCACATAATGTGTCCTGCCAAATGCCCATTTGGGATACAATTTTAGAGACTCCAGACAAGAAACAAAGGTTTCCAAACTATTTCCTTCCCTTGACTACGGCTGACATCTAAAAATCTCAGCATTAGTCATTTTGTATCAAAAGCATAAGGAATAATAATAGTGACAATAATAAGACCCACCACTCCCTGATGCCATAGGTCTTTAACCATATGACCTGTAAGCCATTCAACAAAGAAAAACTCTGTTTATTATTCAGAATCCTGAAATACAGAGATATTGAGGAGCTAACATAAGGTTTTACAGAAAGTAAAGGCTAGAAAAGCCATGTTTTTCCAATATACCACACGCAATCCATGTGGCTGTTACCCAAAGGACTAAACTCACTAAGCACCAAACCACAGTCCCTGGTAGATGTGACATTTGATTCTTCTTGAAATGACACCTTGCAGTTTCTGAAGGGTCCTTTCTTAGGAACTTGGTTGAAGCAAATAATGGAGCGAGGGCATGAACTCTGCCAAAATTCACTAATAAATCTAGATTTGGTGTTACAGAGAGAACTCTGAACACACAGAGGTTGAAGCCAGCACGGAGTGCGTGGTGGAAGGCAGTAGCCCTCCATCACCGGCGGGGGCTCAGATGGGAAGGCGTCTGGTCTTGAACCCAAATACCGCCAACATCAGTTTAGTCTAGGCGCTAGTCGTTTTTTAGACAATAGAAAACCTGGGCTTTTCATCCTACTACATTCAAATTTGTGAGATGCTTAGTCTACTCAGAAAGGATAGCACATTAAGAAAAATGAAACTGATTCCCAGAACTATTTCTTTAAAACAATAATTTCATAAGATCTAGAAGTGAAATTGGAAAATACCACAAACACATAAAAGATTTTATAGTTTCTACTAGAGCTTTAAGAATCAGTGTCATAGGTAGGTAAAAAGGTCAATAAAATGTCCACTCACCTGATGCAACCACCTGGATCACCTTTTCCCAATGTCCGTGTGGGAAAGTATGAAGAAAGCATGAATAGAAGCCAACATCGGCCTCAGAGACGTTATGAAAGGACAGGGTCATGTCATTAGGCGCCATGGTGGAATTTAAAAAGTAAACCCTATCAGTATAGGGTGGTCTTACACTCAAACCATAAGCAGGGCTGAAAATGGCCACAAGCTCTCTGTTGGTTGTGTTGATCTTGAGCCATTCCATCTGAGTTAAGATGTCCAGTGATGAATATATACACTCTAGACTCATATTCTCAGCAAGTTTCACAGTTGTGTCCCAAAACATCTCTTCACATAGAACTGAAATGCACGACATCACATTTATTCAGTTAGGTCTGATGACTGAAACACCAAACAGATACCTTAAGCTTATTCTACGCTTTCTAAGACCGAGCAAGATAGCAAAGTGAGATCCTGCTAGAGGCTAACAGTTTCTGCCTTAGTCTAAAAAGGTTTCCACTGCCCATAAGACGTATTTGTAACTTGTAGATTTCCTGAACAAGTGAGAAATTATCTGAGTCAACTAAAGAGCCTTATAAATTCTAAACATGTCACACTCTAAGACTAAAAAAGAAGTAATTTCTTTAAATGAAGACATTATCTTTACCTCTGTGTGCGTGAAGAATAGCCAAGAAGAAAGTAAGATAATCCATCTCTGGAAACCGTTGGGGAGGCTGGTCTGTAAAGAAGACAATTTTTATGATGTGACACGCAGAGGCCCAGAACAATGCACTGCTTCCTTCCTCTCAGATATTATCAGCGCTGTCTTCTTTTCCTGAGGTATGAACACAGAAAAAAGGTCTTAGCTTCAAAGTAAGATTTGCTCTTGCACAAGAATGAACAGATTTGAATCACTTCTCTCTCTCTCTCTCTCTCTCTCTCTCTCAGGGAAATAGCTCATTTGCAAGCTTTTATTTTCTATAAAGATTCATTCATTGAATAAACCAGCAAATGGCTGAGGGCATTCTCTATGCCAGACTCTGCCCTAAGTGATTAGGATATAACAGTAAATTAAAAAAAAAAAAAAAAGTCCTTGCCATCATGAAACTTACATTCTAGTGGGAGGAGACAGAAACTAAACCAAAAAAGTAAAAAATATAGTAAGTTATAGGTGGTAAGTGCACGAAAAAAACACAAAGTAGGAAAGCAGGGATAGAGCAGTGTTGGTCGTAGTGTTTCCCTTTTAGCCTGGAAATGAGGAAAGTCTTCACTGAGAGCTTGACATTGGAGCAGAGACAGAAGGGTGGGGGAGGGGTCTGGGTGTCGTGATTTAGAGGCTCCACCAACGTGGACTGTGGTTGAGCCTGGCCTTCCTTTTACTTCTACCTTTTCATTGACATCAGGCATTTGCTTTGGAGGCAATGAAAGGACCATGGAAGGACCTCCAGTTACCAAAGTATTGTAGCTCAGGACATATACAAATTCACTATTATGGATGATTTCTTTAAACTTTTATTTTGAAATAGTTAGAGTCATAGTAATTTACAGAGAGCACCCCCTCACCCTGTTTCCCCCAATGGCTATATCTTATACAATTATAGTACAATATCAAAATGTGATTGGCTTTTTTTGGTTCATCATTGTTCCCATCCCTCATGTCAAATAACAGTTCAGTTTCTTAAGAATTTGTTAGGAGGGCGCCTGGGTGGCTTAGTGGGTTAAGCCTCTGCCTTAGACTCAGGTCATAATCCCAGGGTTGTGGGATCTTGCCCCGCATCAAGCTCCCTGCTCAGCGGGAAGCTTGCTCCTCCCTCTCCCACTCCTCCTGCTTGTGTTCCCTCTCTAGCTGTCTCTCTCTCCCTGTCAATTAAAAAAATAAAATCTTTAAAAAAATTTTTTTAATTAAAATTAAAATCAAAAATTGAAAGGGAGGGAACATGAATCACTAAAGACAATGTTGCCTAAGGCCAACTCTGAACTCAGTTTCAATCCCAAAGTTTATCAGTAGGTGTCTGCTGTTCAACCTCAGTATCTAACCTGGGAACTTTTTTAGGAAGCAAGAAATCAACAGCATAAAATTAGAATGTATACATATGGTACTAAATAGTGCCACCTTATGTTTACACAGCATTCTATTCTCCAAAAGCTTTCACATCTGCAGCATTATTTGTACCTGTAACAGCTGCATAATATAGTCAGATGAGGTATCTCGGTTTTGTAAGTAATTCAAAAAAACAATCTGTCCAAAATTTTAGTGAGCTGTTCCAGGCACCCTGCCTAGGCCCTGGAGGAGCAAGTATGAGAAAGGCTTGGTCTCTGTCCTCCAGGCAGGCAGTAATATATGGGGCGAGACAGATTACAGAGGCAGTTTATTATAATAAAACCTGATAACGCTATAGAAGTCAAATATGAGCGAGTACTGACACAACCCAGAGAGAGAAAAATTCATTCTGATTGGAAAAGGTTTCCTTGAAAAATGCACCAAATCCTGGGCCTTCCAAGCTACCTAAGACTTTCCAAGTAGAGGAGGAAGAGAAGGCAATAAAGGCATGACAACAGAGGAAATTTTAGGGAAGTGGTGGGACTATGGTCTTGGGATTGGGAAAGAGACAAAGACGATGCTGGGTCCAGACTGACTGTATGTTGAAGGACACTCGTGGTGAAGTTCAAACCTGGCCATGAGGAGCGACAGCATCCTGCTTACGTCTCTAACTACAGCACCCAACACAGTACCTAGGACACATGTCTACGGCAGAAATAAACACAACTCTGGCAGCAGGACAGAGCCACTAAATATTTTACGGAGGCAAGTGATGTGGATAGTTCTCTGTTTTTGAAAGATAACCTGGATGCCTTTGGAGAATAGACTGAGGTGGTAAGGGCATCGAAAATTTATATCTGAGTCAGGAAAATTAATTCCATACATCAAATCTTAACTACAGGAGTTCTTCTTGATAGGTATTGACAAGAAATAAAATTATAAAACCAGAGTCACACCCAGTCCCAAGAATTCCCAAATCCCTCAAGAATGTGTCCTCCTAACTGACCCCCCCTTGCACTGTGCCCTACCTTAGACCTATGTCCCTTCACACACACACACACACACACACACACTACCTGGAGCGAGCTAGTGACAGACATTATATGACCTATACAGTTCAAAATACTTAATAGCTTTAACTATCAACAAAGTAAAAAGGCATCTGTGTCTTAGAAGTCTAAAGACATCATTAGTCATTAGGAAAAAATGAATATCAAAACCACAAAGTGGTACCATTTCATGTTCACTAGGATGGTTATAATCAAAAATAAGGAAAATTACAGGGTTGACAAGGACACAGTGAAGCTGAAATCCTCCTACACTGCTGCTGGGGACGTAAAATGGTGCAGCTACTGTGGAGAACACTTTGGCTCTTCCTCAGAAAGTTAAACAGAATAACCATATGACCCAGCAATTCCAGCCATGCGTTTATACCCCAAAGAAACGAAAACAGATACTCAAACAAATACTTGTATACGAATGTTCATAGCAGCAGTATTCACAAGAGTCAGAAGGTGGAAACAATCCAAATGTCCATCAGTAAGAAGAATGGATAAACAAATCATGGTATGTCCACATAACGGCATAGTATGCAGTTATGAAAAGGAATGAACTACTGTTTCTGTTTCGGGTTATAACATGAATGAACCTTGAAAACATGCTAAGTGAAAGAAAGCAGACACAAAGTGCCACATATTGTAAGACTCCATTTATACGAAACACCCAGAATACGTAAGTCTGTAGGGCTGATTGGTTGTCAGGGGCTTAAGGGAGAAGAAACCAGGAGTGACTGCCGAGGTATGATGGAGTTTTGTTTTGGGACGATGAAATGTTTGAGAACTGGATGAAGATGGCACTTGAAGAACACTGTGAATGTATGAAATGCCACTCAATTGTCCGCTTTAATTTTATCTTGTATGAGTTTCGCCTCAATAACAAAAATGACTGCTAGTGAATAGCAGGAATCCAAATTTGCCTGAGGTCTTTCCAACTGCACAAGCCACCGCATCTTGCTGTTGACCTCGCATTTATTGATGTCACAGGGTCCCTCAACCGCTCTGGTCTGCACGTGCACATTGACCCTCACAGTACATGCTCACAACGGAGTCCAGTCGTACGCCTGTGCCACAACTTCACAACGGCTAGAAATAGATAATGCAGAGTACAGTCCAGGTTGCCAGATAAATGATTCATGATGTAAAGAATCACTAAGTGCTTAATAAACACACGCCAAAATATTACATGCATTTATATTTGTGTTTATGTATTTATTAATGCATATATATATGGCACATCTATGATCAGGGTTGGATAAGGGTTGGGTAGGTTGGTAGAGTGCAGGTAGAGAGGTAAGAGGAACAGAGAGACACAGCAGATCTCTGCTAAAGCATACTGGCTGTGGATCCTACAAGAATTAGATGCAACATAGAAGCATCCACTCTCAGAGGCTCCTACGACCCTCAGTGAGCTTCCTCCTCGGAGCAAAGAATCAGGGGTGTGGGAGGATTATGAGAAAAGGGGAATGAATTGATAATAGTGTGCAGTGGCCCCTTCGTTCCCAAGGTATCCAAAGCCAAGTCAGTAGAGAGAGAAGAGAGCAGTCATGCTACTGGTGACTTGCATTCTGCAGTGACTAAAATCCAGGATCCCAGAGGCTACAGATCCAAATGGAAGGTACAGAAAGACAGGCAGCCAAAGATAAAGTTCAGCTGTTACAACGTTGCTAAGGACAAGCTCTATTCATCAGCATCGAACCAAAGACAAATAGAGACTGCCCTTGAGCTATTTCTGTTGTGTAGGGAGCCATTTTTTGCATGATTTATGAAGGAACTTTGGCTTGAGGTTTTTTTCTAATAGAGCTGTCTGCATAAAAGAGCTTCATCCTCAAGGAAGTCATTAATCAAAATATTATTGGACTTCTCCCCCATCAAACAGGTCTCAGCTAACCATATAAATATGAAATTCATCTCACACGTTTGCTTCACGCCGCATGCTCCTGGGTGACCTGGGCTGAGTGGCAGCCTTCAGACATGCCATCTCCTTCTCTTGGGCTGTCCACACACTCAGATGCTTCTCTCTTCTCAGCTTCTTGCGTCTGCTACCTGTAAATGTTCTGCTTTCCCAGATGCCTGCTTTTTCTGGCCATTAGGAGGATTCTAGTCTCTCCGCAAGTTACCCAAGTGGGTGACCTTCCCTGCGTCGTGCTGGACCACCGGATGGCCATGCCGGGAAGCCACTCCCACTCTGCCCCCATTCCGCACTTGCTCAGACACCTGCTGACATCCGAGGGCTGCGAAACAGAAAACCTGCGCTTTCTGAGAAGAAGGGACTGAGGCTAGGAAGACTGGGGACATTCCCCTCCCCCCACCTTGGGCAGGGATGTCTTTGTCGTTGTGAAGCTCCTCTTTCCAGCAAGACTTCAACTGGACTGTTTTAGCCTAGGTTTCTGCTCCCTGCCTCAAAGTGTCTTCTCAAGAATGAAGGACACGTGATTTCCCTCAGCCCGTGGGCCCTTAGAACTTGGGCAAGTCGCAGAATTGTCCCAGGAGTTAGTCACCTTTAAGGGACCATCCATAAAGGACTCGCTTCCATTCAAAGCAGAGACTCCGGTTTGACTTCAGTAGAAATCCTTCAGGACAAGAGCCGAATGCATCCCACTGCCTGACCCTTTATAAGCCCACCTGTTTACACACTGTCTGTGGCTGTTCTTGTGTCTGATGAGTAGCTACAGAGAGACCACATGGCCCACAGAGCCAAAAATAGTAACTGTGTGACCCCTGACAGAGAAAGGTCACCAAGCCCTGCGCTTCGCTAACTAGCATTTATTATTTAAGTTCATCCTTGCTTGGCCTTGCTTGAAGGAAGGAAGCTTAAGGCTTATGGTGCAGACACTGGTAAAATTAGCTCAATGTCCTTCTTCTCAAGGACCACGCCATCAGACCTACTACAAATACAACTCTTCTAGAAAGAGAAAGAACCTAAAGGACACCCTCTTGCTGAACTGTGCCCATCGTTGAACTTACCGGTTCATAGGACAGACATCAGCCACCCAGCCAATGACAGCTCTTTTCCTGGTGAATCGACTTAACACTCTTTCCTCGACAGGCTCCACTCCCCCTGCACAAGATTCACCTTGAAAGTGTGAACTCCGCCACAGTCCCTCTTCTAGAAGGTTACTAACCTTGAGATGTTGGCTCTGCTCGCTGTAACTCTCCTTTCCCACCATGTGTCTGGTTAGGGGCTTCCTGTTTGTCATGGCCTCCTTACCTCGCCCCTTCCTGCCACCGGCAATCTCCCAGTTCTCCTCCCTTGGTTGGTGTGGCAGGAACAGCTGCGGATTTTGGGGTCCAGGGCTCTTGGGCTCTTCTCTCTTCCCGAGCTCTTCCCAGCGGGGGCTGAAGTAAAGCACTAATATTTCACAAGCAGGGCTTTTTGGAGGATTAAAACTACTCAAGGGATGTCCCTGCTTCTGGAAGCATCTTCACCACTGTAGCTACTCAGACTCATTCCACATTCCCATCGAGTTCTGTCCCTCTCTTCCTAACCCCCCCTCAAATTCTACCGTTGGAAACGTGGTGCTTCTCATCCTCTATTCTAACTCTTAACTCAATACTACATAAAAACTTGCAGTTGGTTGTTTTGCCTTTTCTTCCCCATTTGTTTTCCTGCCAATCAAAGCACCTCATATTCGGAAGTCTCTGAAGTGCAGGCTGCTTCTTATCTCTACCCAAATCTGAGTGTGTTTCTACCCTGCCTTCTAGATCCTCTTCTTGGTTTCATGTTTTACTCTCCCACTCTGACACAGAAAGCACACGGTTGGCGTCTGCTAAGAACTCTCTCTGCAAGTTTAGCAGCTTCTGTTTTCAAAACCCAACCGTTTCTAAGTTGTTCCGGGGACCACAGAATAAGTTTTATTTGTTCTTGGGATTCCTAAGCAGTGGAGATGCCCCGTTGGTTAAACCACCAGGAAGGACGTTGGCTGAAGGGCATTTGGGGCCGTCCGGCGATCTGTTGGGCAGAAAGGGCAGGGTCTGCGGGGAAGGCAGTTCTGAAGGCCAGCCAGGCCCAGCACTTTCCCGATGCACTGCACGTGCAGGGCTGGCCTTTCTGCGGGCCGCATGCATGTCTGAAAGCATGGAAGAAGGAGATACACGGGTGCCCAAGTGGCTCAGTTGGTTTAGTGTCCCACTCTTGATTTTGGCTCAGGTCATAATCTTGGGGTTCTGAGATTGAGCCCCGCATAGGGCTCCATATTGTGTTGATCCTGCTTAAGATTCTCTCTCTCCGTCCCTCTCCCCCCATTGTCACACTCTCTCGGAAAGAAGAAGGAGGGAGGGAGGGAGGGAGTAAAGGAGGAAGGGAGGGGGAGAAAAACAGATGCTGTCTTTCATTGCACATAAAATTCTTGAGGGGCAGAGGAAGCCCTCCAAAAGATCTATGTGACTCATGTCACTCTCTTCTTTACATCAGCATCCTCAAGAGAATATCCAAACTTCTCACTGACTTACAAGGCGAGACAAGATCGATCTCTGTCATTTTTCCAGCCTAATGTCGTATAATTCGCCCTCCCACATTCTCCACCCCAGACCCACCTGACTGGGCAGAGGCTTTGCACACAGGGTTCCTTTGCTTTGCCTTCTCTTTATCTCCTCCCATAGGGAGGCCTCAGCCCAGACATCCCTTCCTGGGCACCCTCCCTGAGCCCCCCATGCCTGGAACAGCTGCTCCACGGAGCCTGGCATGGGGCCCAGCAGGTGGTGGGTGTCTGTCAGAACTTTATTTATTAGAAGCAGGTGAAGGAATGGCTTCCACCTGTGAGGTTTCATGGGACGTGGCCTATATGCTCATCAAAACCCAGAGGTTTTTCCTGTTTCCAATGTGTGGTTTTTCTCTTCTGCATCATCTTTATATTTCTCCAATGAAAAGGACAAAAAAATAGCCTTGAACCAAAAGGCACATAAATTTTTGCAGGACAAATTCGAAGATAAACGCCCCTGCCTGGGGCCAGCTCTTTCTCAAAATGATTCAGTGGGCCCTGAACTGGACCTCAGACACTGGCTGAGACAGTCACCGTCTACCCAGATGATTCACATCACACGGAATGTCAGAGCCTGTTTCAACCGCGGATGCCACCTACTTCTATAGGGTCCAGGCTTAAAAACTGGTTTTCCTTACTGTCTGACTTACAAATCCAGATTTATATAGGCTAGGCACGTTTCCTAAATTTCTCTGTCTTTTATAGTCATTTCCTAAGTCATCATCCACATGCAAAATAACACACATCATCCTCGCTATCACCCATATCCCATTATAAAGTCACTGCTATTGTGGTTTTTTTTTTTTAAGATTTTATTTATTTGACAGAGAGAAACACAGCCAGAGAGGGAACACAAGCAGGGGGAGCGAGAGAAGGAGAAGCAGGCTTCCCGCCGAGCAGGGAGCCCGATGTGGGGCTCGATCCTGGGTCTCCGGGATCATGACCTGACCCGAAGGCACTCGCTTAACCAACTGAGCCACCCAGGCGCCCCAAAAGTTACTGCTATTGTTAAGAAAATAAGAATGGAGACAGCTTTTTTGTTTCTCTGTAAGGTCTGTCACTTCCGGTTTCTTTATTTTCCTTGGAGTTCTTGAAATCTTGTAAAATAGAGAACCCAAGAATTAGCTTTGTATCTGTTCCTGAGGGATACAGGCATCCCACTATCTTGGCACCAAGAAGGCAACATCATTCTCCCCAATATAAAGCGACATAACCTTCTGACGCAATTAGGGGAGACTGTTAAAAGATCCCATGATCAATAATGAATTCCCCAAACAAACAATAAAAACATCCTAAGACAAATGAAACTGCATTACACATCCAGAGAACCGTCGTCCTATGTTCCTACCAGGAGAACAAATAGAGGTGACGACAAGGAAAATTAGTGGGATAGAAGGAAGATTATCTACTGCTCACCGAGATGAACAAAATTCTTCCCTCCAGTGTTTTTTAGTGACCCTTGTTAAGGGCGTTTTCAACAGTTTAAAAGTAAAATACTCTTTAACATTACCATTTGTTGACCGAAATAGGAAACGCAGCTAAAATCACCACATCACTGGATGGAATGTTACCTTAGCTACCTCCTGCCTCTCTGGGGTCACCAGGGCCCCAACTAGTTATACTAGCACATGGCAAGTAAAGGGGAAAACAAGCATTTATCCTGCCTTCCATGTACAAACCGCATTTCAGGGTGACCTTTCTTTTTCCAAGTTTCTTTTTACAGAAAAATCAGCTACTAAATGGAAAAATAATAGATATTATTTTTAATTGCTATTTTGTTACTCCTATTAAAATAATAGAGACCATTGTTACTAGACGCTAAAGCCATTAAGCAGAAGGTTAATGGGAACTTTATAATGAAATATACTGGTGATTGACAATACACGAGCCCTCTGATCAACCCTAACCTCACACTAAAATGGTACAACTATGGGGCGCCTGGGTAGCTCAGTTGGTTAGGCGACTGCCTTCGGCTCAGGTCATGATCCCGGAGACCTGGGATCGAGCCCCACATCGGGCTCCCTGCTCAGTGGGAAGCCTGCTTCTCCCTCTCTCACTCCCCCTGCTTGTGTTCCCTCTCTGGCTGTGTTTCTCTCTGTCAAATAAATAAAATCTTTAAAAAAAATAAATAAATAAATAAAAATAAAATGGTACAACTAGACAGCAGGGGGTTCCGTGATAGAGCAGGAAGAAAACAGGAAGATCTCTTACCAAAGTGACTGAACCTGAATGTAGGCCAGCCCCTAGCAGGAGGTAGAGTCACTAAGAGAGTCAGAGAAGAGAAGAAGGAGTCAAGAGCCCCATGAGGAAGCAAGAAACTACCTACTACTTGGGTAGTCTTGGGTTCTCAGTAAACAATTTGCAATTGATTCACAGAAGAAAATAGAAGCAGTCCAGTAAATGTCAAAAGGCACTTGACAATTTTAAATATCCTTTCCTGATAAAAACTTTGAGTAATTTTGGAATTTAACTAGCATGATAAAGAAAACTGGTTGGAAACTAAAGGCAGACTTGATGGCAAAACCTTAGAAGAATCTCAGAAATCCCTAAGACAAGAATGACCCTATCACTGCCCATATTTAACATTGCCCTCGAAGTTTTAACTGAAACTGTAGGGTAAAAAAAAAAAAAAAGAAAAAGAAGAATTGTAAATATTGAAGAATTATTTTGACTTTATTATTACTTGTGGATTATCAACCTAGAGAACACAAAAGAATCAAATAAAAAAGAACTGATAAAACAATAAGGTGTCTAGCAAAATAGTTTTATAAGACCCAACAGTTTCATTTTGTCATATCCAAATTAGAAGCAAAAATTATACATATATGTGTGTGTATGTATACACGAATGTATGAATATATGAATGTACCTCACGAATTTGTAGCAATTATACAAAATCTTATAGTATATCAAAGGAAGTAACATTAAGTCTTGAATAAAAGATAATGTATTATGTTCTCTAGAACAAGATCCAATTTGGGGAAAATACATCAAAAAATTTTTTACTTACTTGAAATTTTATCACCTCTTATATCTTTGAGTAGGTCAGGCTATGAAAGATTTCATGAGGCTCTTGAGGACCACACTCTACAAGACATGGTGAAGGCCATGGGAGGCAGCAGGGTGCTTTTCCTTAGCATTAGCATGGTTTGTGTGTATGAATGTTCACGGAATAAAGATATTCTTGATGAGCAAAAGTTCTGTTAAAATGCGTAACAGCAAACTTGCATTCTTTTTTAATAGTAGGCTCCATGCCCAATGTGGAGCTGAATACAGGGCTTGAACTCACGACCCTGAGATCAAGACCTGAGCTGAGATCAAGAGTCAGATGCCTAATTGACTGAGCCACCCACACACCCTGCAAACTGCATTTTTTTTCTAAGATTTTTATTTATTTACCTGACAGAGAGATCACAAGTAGGCAGAGAGGCAGGCAGAGAGAGAGGAGGAAGCAGGCTCCCCGCTGAGCAGAGAGCCTGATGTGGGCCTCGATCCCAGGACCCCGAGATCATGACCTGAGCCGAAGGCAGAGGTTTTAACCCACTGAGCCACCCAGCTGCCCCAAACTGCATTTTTAATAATAAGAAAAATGAAGTAAGGCACTTTGCAGTACCAGATATTAAAATGTATGATAAAGTTTACTATGTTAAAGTGCTTTATTCTTTAAGAATTAAGAGTTCAAAAGCAGACCCAAAGAATTATGGATTTTCAGCGGTAGAGATTCGAATACGGCTAGGGAAGAAGTGTACAGTCCTGACCAAATGCTGGGGAGCCAAGAAGAGCTGGGAGAACTTCCCTCTTGGAGCTTTGCCGTGCAGACACCCTCCTCCATGTCACATCTAATGCCCTGTATTTTTCCATGGGTCACATGTGGGCTGAGGGTTCCACCATCATGGTCTGTACATTCGAAAAATACACCCACTTCAGTTCCCCAATAAGAAGACATTCAGATGTTACAGTATGCTGATTATAAATGGCAGCCAGGGAAAACCATAAGAAGATGGAAAAATAAGGAAAGCGTATTCACCAACAGAGATCTTGGAAAATCATGCGGCTGGCTAGCAAGCAAGTAACCCAGAAACACAGTGCTCCCTGAGGCAGCCCACTGAGCTCCTTTAGCCAGAGGTCCTATCACTGAAGACTGTTATTTATTCACTGAGAACAAACGGTGTGCTTGTGTTTATACAAAGGTTAGGAATCAAAAGTGCTGCTTACCTAAAAAAATAAAGATGATTTAGTGACCTTATGTGGCCAGTTGGCCATTCTGAATGGAAATCAGGATCCCTTTGATGATTTGAAAACAAATTTACCACCACCGGGACAGGAGGGAGTCTGTTGTTCTTTTGTTCGGCCACACAACAGAAGAATGTCTCGACAGGCATCACGTTGCCATTCTGATATAATCAGGCTTGAAATAATAAGCAACAAAGCTATACATACACCAATACATACACCATACATCTGAGTTCCCACCTACTGAAGACTGAGTTAGTGAAAGAAGTAATTAGATCTGCAGCAGAAACTCATCCTGTCCAAGAAGCCGGAGTAAGCCTCATTCAGGAAGAACATCCCGAATATTGCTGAGCCAAGCCAAAGAAGAGGCCTGTACATACTTACAGAAAAAAAGAAGCCTAGCTCTGTCTCCTCCTGGATGCTTCAAATAATTATGGAATATAAAATACTCTCTTCATTAAAATGTCTTTGTCTCATGTGAATGTTTTACTTTCTTTTCAACATTTAACATCTCATTTTCTGTCACCCTGTGATCTAGTTGATGAGGATTACGTAGATATTTCACATACGTGTAAAATGTTTTCTCATAATTAATTAAAGTTGCATTAAATAAAGTGTAATTAGGACACATGGAAAAAGATTTTTCAGTAATGAATAGAGAGTGAATGGTTGCTCTGTAAGTCAGGTTGTCAGCCTTTTTTTTTCTCTTAATAAACCCAGAATTAATTTTGGGTTAAAAAAAGAATTGCAGATTTTCAGCATATGATAATGGTGACATTTCAGTTCAGCAGGGAAGGAATGACTTGTCTGCCCCGTGCTATCAGAGACGCTGACTCAGCAGTGGGAAAAGCCGTAGTCAGCTCCCCGGGGCCGCTGGCCATTCCCTGGGCAGGACAAGCTCTCCACATCTCCGCAGGGTCCTTGCAGTTGCATCTAGGCATAGATGCATCTACTCTACATCTACTCCCTAAGCATTCACCCCGGAAGCCTGGGAGCGCGGCAGGGACGCAGCGGGGCTCCAGGGCCAACTCCAGCAGGAGGGGGCAGGTTGGATCTGCTGGCAGGCAGCGGTGGCGTGGACGTCCAGGTGTGCTGCAGGGATGCACTCACCTGACCCTGGGGGATGTGCAGTCGGCCCAGGCGCACTAAACAAGCTTCTCCCCACTCGCTCAGTCTGTGACCTGGTTCGAGTCCCATGTCCTTCCAATAAGTTACTTCCTTCCCAACTTAGAGGGAAGTATTTTGGCAAGTTACAGCTAAGAACCCTGATCGGTACACTCACCTGTGGCAGCAGAATGCATTTCAAATGTACTAATAATTTGAATAAGAAAAATATTCAGAAAATTGGAGACTATGCTTTATAAGCCTTAAGACAGAGATGGTTTTTTAACTTTGACATTCCATACATATATATAAAGTACTGTAAGGTACACATATATTAAGGTATATATATCTTATACCAAAGTCAGGGAAAATGTGATAGCTTTTTCTACATAAAAACTTAAAACTGGGGGGCACCTGCGTAACACAGTTAGTGAAGTGTCCCAACTCTTGGTTTTAGCTCAGGTCATGGTCTTGTGGTCGTGAGATCGAACCCTGTGTCAGGCTCCACACCCGGTGGGGGTTCTGCTTAAGATTCTCTCTCTCCCTTTCTCACTCACTCCCAACTCCCCCCTTTAAAATAAGTAAACAAATCTTAAAGGAAAAACCTTAAAACTGTGGTATGGCAAACGTTCTACACTAACAAAGCAAAAAGGCCTGACCATCAGGACAGGGATATATGAAAGGTATGAGACACAGTGTAACATTTTCTAAGTGTAAAGTGCTTAAATATCAGTGACCAAAAAAAGCCCATCAATACCCCCATAGAAAAGGAGGCAACAGACAGCAAACATCAATTTACATAAGAACAAATACAAGCAGAAAAATGTGAAAAGGTATTTAATCTCGCTACGATAAATGAAAATTAAAACAATGGCATTTAACTCTTGCACATCAGATATGCAAATATGTAAATGAACAGGGTGATCGTGACTACTGCTAACAGAGCGGGCGGAAACGTGGCTAGGAATGCTTCTGTGGACGAGTGGGTGGGAAGCATTTTCTATATGCAAGAGTTAAGCAATGTACATGAAAAATGTGACTTGTTATATCCTCTGACCCAGCCGGGTTGCCTCAACATATGCAGCCTAAAGAGGACTAAATGTAGCCAAGTTAGCAAAGATCCGGGTTTTTTTATTTGTTTGCCTGTTTGAAGCAGGTTCCGTGCCCAGCATGGGCCCTGACGCAGGGCTTGAACTCACAGCCCTAAGATCAAGACCTGAGCTGAGATCAAGAGTCAGACACTTAAACGACTGAGCCACCCAGATGGCCCACAAAGATCTGGTTTTAAAGTGTGTAAATGTTTATCACAGCATTTTTTCTATTAATAAAATTGGGACTTTTCTGTATTCCCATGTTTAGTGAAATGCTTCAATTAGTTTATCCTGGGAAATCCACAGGATGGGGTACAATGCTGCTCTTCAGTGTTTACGCGGGTCTGTATTTAGACAAGTAAAATACCTGTAATACCCTCAGTGAAGAACTTTTTCCAACACACATATGCCCATGAAAATAAGACAATGAGAGAGCCGTTCGGAAAAGCAGTAGCTAGAGGAAGAGCCCGTGCCCGGCTTCTCACCTTGCTTTCTGCATCGGCGGGGCTCGGCAGGCTGTACTCAGGACTCCGTTGGCCGTCCTCTATCTTCTTGCTCCATTGATATCCTTCCCTCTCCTGATGGTCTCAAGGTTTCAACGAAACAAATACTTAAACATTTTCAGGGCTCCCGACCTCACGTATCCGACCCCGGGGAAAAACTAAGTTCCTCTTTGGGAATCTTTTCCAAGTGACCGCAGGAAGCAGCAGACAAGCACACTCCGTGGCTGGGCTGGGACTTGAACACATTTACTATCTCTTCCCCCCAGCCATCCGGACAGAGCTCAGGCCTTTCTCCTCTGTGCTGCTGCTCCATAACATTCCTTCTGCGTTAGGGTTAGTGAGAGAGCATGAGAACGACCTTCGTAAAGAATATGGGGCTTTGTTCAAATCCCAGTCCACCTTGGACTCCCTGTGGGGCCTCTGGTCACGAGGACTTTGGTGGCGACACAGTCTGCTGAGGCATGGCGGAGCACCTGGGCAGGCCAACCCCAACCTCATGCCGCAGGGCCAAATGCACCCCACCCTCAGCGGGCCCCAGCCAGCCCCCCTCAAGACACAGAGTGCTGAAGGGCTGATTCAGACTCTCATACTGTCAATACCTTTACATCTCAAGTAACTTAAACGAATTTTTACTTTCTGAAATAGCACAAAACATATGTGCTTCAATTAAAATAGATACTTGCTAGAGATTTTATGGCAAATTTCTAAACTTTTCTTGTTGTCATATGGTTATTCTCCTGCTCTGCCGGTGCCATGAGGACAGTTTTGTCTGCAGTTGGGTGATACAGATCATATTTGAGCTGTTTGGTTAACATTCACACCACAATCACTGTCCCCATAGTCTCTCACCAGAGCAGGGGCCTGGATAAGGGAAGGTCTCCTGCCTTCGCTGAACAATGTACCGCACTTTCTGGAATTTGAGCCAGAAATGAATGTCGTTGAATGTGAACAGGGTTGCTTCTCTCAGGCCCCCTGGGATGGCCCCAACATTCACCTGGTAGAACTGGTGTATTTATCAACAGCCCCCCTGCCCCATTTCACTCTGGAATGTCTTGGTTTGGGTCATTAATTCTATGTTCACTCTAAAAGCCCCCCTAATTAGCTGTGGGTTCAAAGCCCTATGTTCCAGGACACCGTTATTCCTGGATAAATAATGACAACTTGGTCACCATAGATCAGCAGTGACTAAAACCACCTAGGTGTGAGAGCTCCCTAGGTCCCGGAGCTAGGTCTAGTCTACCTTCACTCCTGGTTAGCTCACCCAGGAGCTTGTGCCGTATTTTCTACCCAACCCTCAATCAGGATCACCTGTATCCATCAGAAGGCGACTAATAGGGCTGACTCGCAAAGAGGCAAGGCAGGGGTCTCCATTGTCCTCTTCCTGGTGCATGTGGCCTTTTTGAAAGGTTACAGACCTGTCCCAAAATCCATCTGTGAAGGGCAAGCTAGGTAAGCCAGAACAGCATTCCTTCTATTCTCTTACCTCGGAGTAATGGGAACTCACTCACTTGATGTGTATCCACTCTTTGGAGGTAAGTGGTGATCCTTCTGAAAGCAAAATTATGTCCTGCGGTGGTCCTCTCTTCTATCCACTAGGTAAAGAAGGAGCCATCTCCAACTTCAAAATAGATGAACAAATATATAAATAAAAATTCCATATTCCTTCTAAATTGGTGCCACACTATATTAAAACAGTGCCTTTATTTATCTATTTATTTTTTTGCCCTTTTATGTCTGTCTCTGAATCTCCCACCTTGAATGTGAATTGCTTGCCTACAAAGACTGTCTTGTTCACTATTGTGTCAAAGCCCTCCTGGTTTGCCCAGAACCAAGCAGTTTCCCAGGACACAAGACTTCCGGTGCTAGACCCAGAGCGGCCGCAGGGAAACCTGGACAGCTGGTCCCCTCGCTGTGCCCCCCGTCCAATAGTAGCACCTTGCCTACAGCAGGCGTTCAATAAAAAATAGTCCTGTAACTACAATCAGATCAACTCTTCACAAGTTTGTTTTCAGAGCTAAAAGAGGGAGAAAGGGTGCTGAAAGGCACATCAGGACCTTGATAAATATGAAATACGGTCCGCTCAGGGAGAGTGATGCCTTTCTCCCGCTGGGCTCTCCTTCTGTCCTGGGAGGAGACAGGATGCTGTGGTTGACCGCACGCACCATCTCATGTCCCGGCCAAGCTGCACCATGTTCTTCTTCCGTGGTAGCCACACCCCCATCTTTCCGGAGTTGGAACACAAGGCGCTGCTGCATCTACCAGACCCCGGCCAACAGGATTCCAAGTTACGTTTTGCCAATGAAAGGTACTTGCATGACATCTGGAAATGAAAAGAGAAGTAGGATTTCATTTCTATCGATTGACGTTACACTGTCTGTAAATCTGTGTGCTGTCATCCATCAGCGGTAGGGGGCAGCTGGGAGGGCTTTGCCGGTGCGAGGTCTGAAGCAGCCTCCCCGCCAGGATCTGTCTGAAGTCCCCTGCATGGAGCTGGAGGCAGCCATGAACGGACCCTTGCTTCGTCTCCAAAGTCAGCAACATCGCGTCTCCAACCATTCTTCCCTCGTCTCACCTCCTCTGACTCACCTCTCTGCGCCCCTCTTCCATTTCTAAGGAGCCCATGGTTGCACCGAGCCTACCTGGACAATCCAAGATAATCTCCATAATTCAAAGTCTTTGACTTGAATCATATCTACGTCTCTTTTGCCATGAAAGGTTACAAAGTCACAGGATCCAGGGATTGGAATGGAGACACCTCTGAAGGGCCATTAGTCTGGTGACATGACAGCCAAATACAGATTAACTGACCTCTTTTTTTCTTCTTAAAAGCATTGACTCTGGTTTATTCAAAGCCTCCGTGCTTGGCACAGAAATAAACAAAATATTATCTGGGAAAATTCACTCATGGTGTTCAGTGCCATGAAATCCTGAGGGCTAACAGAAAGGATTTTGAGGAAAAGATAATAAAAAGCAGATATAGAAAGAAGAAAAATTTTTAAATTAAGTTTAGCGATACTTAAATTCAAAAATTTAAATTTAAATTTTCAAATTTAAGTTAAGCAATACATAAAGGCATACACACACATTTAATTTATTAACTAAAATACTAAGGCATTAAAATACTTCCTGTTCAAATGTTTTTAGACTTGTCACTTTCTGGTAATGGTATTCTGGGCTCTAGTGGGTGACCAAAGGTTGGGATCCAAAGACACTATGCCGAAAGATGAGAAATAAGATGAAAAGAAAATTGGGCTATATTCTAAATCAAAATCAAGTCCATAATTATACATACAGCGTGTTAAATCTTCGGGCACCCAGGTGGCTCTGTCGCTTAAGCATCCAACTCTTGGTTTTGGCTTGGGCCCTGACCTGGGGTTGTGAAACCTCATCAGGCTCTTCACTCAATGTGGAGTCTGCGGGTGACTCTCTCTCCCTCTGCCCAGCCCCCAATTTCTGCTCACAGGCATGCTGGTTCTTTAAACAAACAAACTTAAAAAAAAAAAAAAAACTAATACATTTGGCTCATCTTAAGTCATTTTACCAAGCTGCCCTCTTGCTTAAATCTTCTGTATTATTGCAACCACATTTTTCCTTCTCCCATTCTTTAAGTTATGTTCGTTGATTTCTCAAAGGACCTTTTCAATTCTTCCTTCTTGCATTGTTTCTCTCCCTCATTCTGCATACCAGCATGCCTTTCTCTCCCTTAATTTCCTCTGAGGAGCCATTCAATTACTTCAGTGCCCCAAATAAAAAGCTGAGATGTTCTCAAAGTTCAAAGTTGCATCATGGGCATAATTCTCTTTGTAGTGCAACTGTGTAGTCAGATCACCCCTTTACCAATAATGATCAGATTTCAGTTTTTTGCATACACAGACTGCAACACTTTATTTTCCTGCACTTGTTAAAACCAGAAATTAAAATGTTTATTATTTTTTAATTATAATGCCAAATCCATCTGGCTTCCCCATTAATATCCAGGACAGACTTCATTCCTGGTGGCTACAAAATCCATTTCCCTAATGCCAAGGCTCAATGTTGTTGTCACCTTTGAGTCTTTTTTTTTTTTTTTAAACCCTCATATTCAGTCACCAAATACTGAAGAGTCCAGGAAAATATTTTTAAAAGCAATCTCTCCACTGGCACTCTTACTATGCTGGTCCTCACAGCATTGAATGTGGGGCCACAAATTGACCTGCCCGTAACATCCTAAAACTGCCCTTGGGTCCACTTCCCTAATAATGACTTTCTGAGTATTGGTGCTTTTCTAATCATCTCACTTAACCCTTCAACTACAAACATCATAGGTAATGACTACTGGATGGTCACTATGTGCCTTAGATGTCTCTAACACTTCACATGTTTCATTCATTAAAGCTCTCTAAAACCCTAGAATATAGGACTTGTTACTGTTCTCACATTACATCCGAGAAAACTGAGGCAGTGCTTAAACAACTTCTGCAATGTTTCTCACACCTTCTAGGTGAGCAAAACCAGGATTTGAATCAAGATATTTGACTATAGAGCCCACACTCTTCTCCTCCACACCTCACTGCCTTCATGGGAGGTACATTTATTCCTTATTCAAGAGCTAATGAAATGATCCTTCAACTTTTAGGAAATATGCTTAAAGTTCCATGTGTCAGAGCTGTCATAGCATACTGACTCTCTTCTATAATACTCCCCACATCAGAACTTTTCATCCGAAAAATTATTTCCTATGGCAATGTTCCCCAAAGTGCGTCTTCCCATTACCATAGACATTATGGAAAATGCAGATTTTGTGGATAAACTGGATTGGTAAATTTTACACACTTTATTCCCCTCTTGGAAATAAAGAGATGATTCAATGCAGTACAGTAAAGGCTCTGACAAGACAGAGTGAAGAAGCCTATTAAACTTAGTTTAACCCACTTTCTCAAATGAGGTTTCTCAAACACCCTGGCTTTCATTTGTAAGACTTGGCTAAGTCTTACAGAGTCTACTCCCTTCTTTTTCTGTCCAAAGTCACTTTTCATTTGAAAACCAAATCAATATAGTTCAATATATCAACAAGTTAAAGACGAAAAATCATGTGATCATATTGATTGACACAGAAAAAGCATCTAACGTTAAAGTTAGATTTTAACTCGTGTTTAAAGTTTAACACTTATTGGGGCGCCTGGGTGGCTCCGTTGGTTAAGCGACTGCCTTCGGCTCAGGTCATGATCCTGGAGACCCGGGATCGAGTCCCACATTGGGCTCCCTGCTCGGCAGGAAGCCTGCTTCTCCCTCTCACTCCCTCTGCTTGTGTTCCCTCTTTGGCTGTGTTTCTCTCTGTCAAATAAATAAAATATTATTAAAAAAAGGTTTAAAAAAATAAAGTTTAACACTCATCTACAGTAAAAACCCTTAGCATTGTTGCTCTGAACATTAGGGTACATATGGCCCTTCTTTTCACTACATCTGTATCTTTGGGATAAATACCCAGTAATGCAATTGCTGGGCCATGGGGTAGCTCTATTTTTAATTTTTTTTGGAGGACATTAGGAGAAGGAAAGGAAAAGTAAAGGTGGGGGTTTGGAGGGGGAGAAGAACCTTGAGAGACTGTGGACTCTGAGAAACAAACTGAGGATTTTAGAGGGGAGGGGGTGGGGAGATGGGTGAGCCTGGTGATGGGTATTAAGGAGAGCACATATTGCATGGAGCACTGGGTGTTTATGTAAACAATGGATCTTGGAACCCTACATCAAAAACTAATGATCTATTGTATGGTGACTAACATAACACACACACACACACACACACACACACACACACACACATTTAGCAAATTAGGAAAAAGGGGGAATCACCTCAACTTAATAAAGATCATCTGCAAAAAAACCTAAAGCTAGAAGGACTGAATGTTTTCCCCTAAAACTGAGGAAAATTCAAGGAAATCTGCTCTCCACACTGGAACACAATATTAGATGTTCAAGCCATTGCAATATGACAAGAGAAAGAAATAAAAGGCATACAGATTAGAAAGGAAGAAATAAAACCTGGCTAACTGCAGATGACATGACTATCCATGCAGCAAACTCAGGAAATCTACAAAATTTTCTAGAATAAGTGAGTTCAGCAAGTTTTTAGTAAATAAGATTAACACCTAAAAACCAACAGCACTTCCATAGGTTAACAATAAAATAGGCAAACCAAAATTTAAAACCCAATACCATTTACAATCAATACCAAATAAAATAAAAGACCTCACTATGTGGAACTTCCATACCATGAAACACTGCTCAGCAATAAAAAGAATCAAATTATTGATACACGCAAAACCTTGGATGAATCTCCAGGGAATCAGGCTGAGTAAAAAAGTCCAATCCCAAAAGTTACATAATAAATGTATTCCATTTATATAATGTTCTTGAAATGACAAAATTTAAGAAATTCAAAAACTTTAGAACAGGTTCGAGGTTGCTATGGGTGAAAAATAGAAAGTGATGTGGGAGAGAAGTCTCTCTGTAGGTTGTCACAGGCAAAAGGAAGGATCTTCATCATGCTCAAATTGTGTAGGATCTTGACTGTCAGGTTAGATATGAAAATCTATGTAGATGATAAATTGTACAGAACTTAAATCAATATTCTTTTATTAATATGATATGTTTATGCACCTTATGCAGCTTAATACAATAGAACTATATATATAGATATAGTTATATATAGATATAGATATATATATAGATATATATCTATATATATGGTTCTATTATATATATATATCCCAAACAAATGAGTACAAGTAAAAGCTGGGAAAAGCTGAATAATGTACTAGGTTATACCAATGCCAATAGCCTGGTTGTGATATTCTACTATATTGTCTAAGATGTTAACATAAGGGAAAAGTGGGTAAAGAATATATGAAATCTTTCTATATTATTTCTCAGAACTGCATATGACATCTCAATAAAAATTTCAATTAAAAAGAGAGAGAGAGGGGTGACTGGTTGGCTCGATCAGTGAAGCATATGATTCTTGGTTTCAACTCAGGTCATGATCTCAGGGTCATGGGATTGAGCCCCATATCAGGCTCCACACTCAGCAGGGAATCTGTTTGAGATTCTCTCTCTCCCTCTCTCTCGGTGCCTCCCCCCTGCATATTCCCTCTCTCTCTCAAATAAATCTTGAGAGAAAGAGAGAGAGAGGCAATAACATATAACTTTCCTGGCTCTTTGGTGCTCTGCTGCCAGGAATCTTTGCCTGCCAAGATCAGAAGGGGGGACTCACTCACCTTTTAGGTGCCATCAAGGGTATTCGACTTGGGTTTTTGAGTTACAATTCCTGCAGTGCCTATTACTCTGCCAGGGAAAAGAGACTGTGATATAAGTAGCGGAACATTCAGGAAACATTGCCATTCCCTCTTCTCCACGACTTTAAGGAAAGCTGGGGAATTGTCCAGGCTGCAGCCGAATCCCAGTCGCAGAACAGCGGTGAGGGTCTGCTTTTCTTCTTCTACTGCCGAGTGTTTGAGGTTTGACTTTAGTCTTACTCAGTCTCATTCTACAGATATGCTATTCCTGGCAAAGTTACACTAGCTACATGCTGGAGGAGTCCTGCTCCTTGAACCAAATTTTAAAAACATGCAACTAAATATCATTGCAAAATTCTGCTTTTTAGGAGTGAGGATGACACACTTAAGTGTTTATGTTTGCTCTCTCCTCCATGTGACAAATTTTGGAGAAATGCAAATACAAAACTACTCTGATTCATTGCTGACTCCATTGCAGAAAGGATTCTAGAAATAATTTCCTCCATGAATTCCCTTCTATTCTTGTATTCTAAGAATTTTTTCCTCTCCTACCATGTTAGCATTCCCATTAATTCTACTCAGGAAGTTTTCCTACTCCATTCTGATGGATCTTACAACACAATTCTTTATGCTGGGGGTATTCTGTTAAGAGAATGTACTGTGCACAACCAAAGAGATAGGGTATTAGTTTGTAATACTTCATCTGTCCAGAATTTAAAGTTTTAGATTTTGAGATTGCTACTTATCAATTCATTCCACAAGTACTTATTTATTGCATATGAACTTGATGAAATATGATGCAGTCACTAAAATAATATTAATAAGTGAGTTATAGCATAAAAGCTTAAATATATACATAGAAAGACTAGGAGGAAATGCATGCTATTGTCTTCAGATTGTAGAACATAAGTGGTATTTTCTTTTTTCTCTATAAAAAGTATGCTTTCATTTGATAAAGGAGAAAAAAAATTTTTAATGAATCTGACAATTTTCCTGCCACTAGTGAATTACTTTGTTGAGGGGTTAAATAAATGAAAATGATATCAAGATGGTGGTTATGTTGGGTTGCCCCTTAAAGATAATCTTTATATTTCTATTCATGGATCTCTTTATTCTAAATCTCATGTAAAAATGTATTATTTTTACAATCAGATATGAAAGTTTTAAATGAAAAAGAAAATGAATAATTACTTATTGTAAATATTGGTAAATGCAGGAGTCAAATCTTATAGTGCCTACTATGTAGCATAATCCATGAAAATACAAACTCTTCAATAAATACTGCTTGACCTGATCAGGTTCTGAATGATAGTAGGTGAACATTAAAGTATATGAATGTGCCTGACCCTCAGTAAGATAAAGTCATTGCTAAAGTCAATTTCAGAGAGATAACAATGTGTGTAATTCAAAGCAGTTCATTTAGACCACGTGACTCTGAACACGGTCCCCCAGGAAGCGGGCACTCTTCCTTGAGTTTGTATTTTGCAAATGGCAGAGAGGCCCTTCACAATTGGTCCATAATGGATCTTTGTGAGTCCTCAAAGGACACACTCCAGTCATATTCATAGCAGGGAATTTCAAGTTGTTCTCTGAAGTATTCTCTTTTAACCTCTATGATTTTACATTAAAATCCCTCTGGTCCTAGTGAACTCCTGCTTCTTCCTATGCCTCATGATGAGGAGAAACACAGGGGCTAGAGGGGGCAGTGGTCGGGCTACGAGCTGACAGCTGCAGGAGAACTCCGGGAAGCTGCAAGAAGGTAAGCCACAGCCTAGCAGCCTCTCCTATACCACCTGCAGGGAGACAGGCCTCCTCTCCACTACCAGGGTGGGTAGGAGGAAGAGGGAAGGGTAAGGCAATGCTCCAACAAAGAAATTTGGAAGGCGATAACTACATATGCATTTACTCTTCGACCCCCAATTATACTTCTAGAAATCTGCTCTGTATACCTCTGCAAGTACAAATCAATACAGAATCAGGTTTTTAACATTGTGGCATTATTTTTAATAGCAAAACATAGTACTCTCTCGTGAGAAACTGACTCGATAAACTATGGTACATCCATATAATGGAGTACTAAAAAGAATGAGGAAGATACCTCTAACTCATATAGTGATTCTCAGGATACATATTTTTTAAAGATTTTATTTATCTATCTGAGAGAGAGAGAGAGAGAGAGAGAGAGAGAGAGAATGCATGCACAGCAGAGAGAGGGGCCGAAGGACAAGCAGACTCCTTGTCCAGTGGGAAGCCTGACGTGGGCTCCATCCCAGGACCCCAAGATCATGACCTGAGCTGAAGTCAGATGCTTAACCAACTGAGCCACCCAGGCAACCCCAGGACATTTTTTAAACAAAAAAAGTACAAAAGTGTAGGTACAACATGCTGCCAATTCTGTTAAAAAAGAAGGGAGGGACAATTTAAATATACATATCATGCATGTATATATTTCCTTTCCTTGGACAGAGAAACACAGAAGAGACCAGCTGTAAACCAATGGGGCAAGAAGCAGGTGGGGGCAGGAAGGAGACTTCTCTGAGTCTACCTTCTTGTAAGATTTTGACTTTTGAATCATGTGTATTTTTACATATTCAAAAGAAAAATTTAAAGAAATCAAAGTAAAACTACTACAAACAAAGAAATTGACGTAAGTGTACATTAGATATAGGACGTCACTAAGCTTTGGTACTAGGGCTGTTATTATAAACGCTACAAAAAAAAAATCAGACTTAGTTGTGAAGTCGAACACACTTGCTGCTAGAAGTGGCACTCGGGAGATTCTGAAAATTTGTTCACATTGTAGACACAGGAAATAAGATACACTTGCTCTGATGTTGTAGGGAACCGGGGTTCTCACTATGAGGAGGGAGAAGAACTCTGTGTTGCTAAGCTGATAGCGCAGTCATCCGCATACACACCCGTTCCCCGGCTCTGTCCCCTGAAAGGGCCCAGAAACGGTGACAGGCCAGCAGCTGAGCAGCAAGCGACCCACCCTCACGACTTGCTTTCTAGATCTCATTCCCTATAAAGAAACAGGGCTCCGTGAGAAGCAGCTGACAGCAGCCCCAGGACAGGGAAATAGAAGGCCGCGCTCTGATCCTCTCCAGGCACAGACGAAACCAAGTCCTTGCAGAAACCACAACAGTCACCCAACCCTCTCCCAGGTAACCCGAGCGCCTGCTGCTTCTGCACCAAGGACGCTTTAGCTTGTCTCCGCTGTCCCTCCTCCTGTCGTGAGGTCACAGCACCCAGCCTGGAGGGAACGCCCACTTCCTTGTCATCCCCCTATCGCATCACCCAGTCAGGCCCTGCTACAGTGCCCTGCAGGTCAGCCCCGCATGTGGTGTCCCTCGCGGACCCTGTCGCACTGCGGGCCGTGTTCCCGTCTCCTGTGAGGGCTGCCGACACCTCCGATTCACCCACAGCGATAAGCACTTAATAAGTATATGCACTGAAGCCTTATGTCTGTGATTGGGCTGGACCACATTTCTAGAACCTCAGAAACTTGCTCTACTCGGTGCCTCTTCACCCGGCCCTGCTGGTCCCTAGAAACAATCATTCTCAAATCTCTGCTGTTTTTCTTAAGCCATATCCCTAAATAATAGGTCTCTTCTGTTACTTCTTGATTTACCTATTTTAAACATTATCTTTTCCCTTCCTTCTGCGTATTATCTCTCTTGTACATGTGAAGAAAAATGTATTTAAACTCAGAGGAAAACAAAATGATAATTGCTTGGGTTTTTGGAAATGCTAAAGGATTTTCTCATAAACCTGTTTGACCCCTCATCTGACACTCTTGGGAAATGTAACTTTACTTTGTTCACCAAATATTCAACTCATAATCCAGTTGATAAAGAGGTTTTCCTTCACATATATCCATATTCACGTCTTCCTCCTGTCTTCCCAACGTATGATAATAGTTTTAAAAATTGATGACCAGAATTGACATCATTATGATCATACAAATACACATCATTCCTTTCTTGAACAATTTCCTTCACTGGGTGGCACCCCACCCCTTTTCAAATGTAGAAAATCCCCTTTGCGGGGCCATAGTGGCCTCTCTGGACTCTTTGCAAGCCTATTGGTTTTGCAGGCAAGTTCCACACCAGGGATGGGAGGAGCTTCTGCTGATGACCAGGAAGCATCACGGTACCCCACACACCTACCGTGGCATATCTCTAAGTGACCCCAGGCTGCCTGGGCTTGAGGCTGGTGAAAAGGCTCATCTCACCCACTCCCCTGTGTTCAGTGTTGAGAAGGAGCTGGATTGGAACAATCTGGTAAATCAATCTGGTAAATCAAAAGGTAAATCTGGCCTTAGATGGGACATGAATTCCTTCCCTCTTGTATTATCACTGAATGAGAGAAAAGGGATTACACCATTTTCATCTGAGCTATGTAGATACAGTTTTATCCTCGTCTTGGAGACCCGAAATATGTTAGCATCATTGTTTATTCGATTATATAACCAGATACTGAGGCACTGTTTAGTGACGCACAGAAGGAGGTTGGGTTAGTTTTCTGAATCTAATGCTCTGAGGCCCTTGAAGAGGAAGTGGGGGTAAACAGTGAAGAAGGGCCCATTCTTGAGACTGTCCTGGGAGCTAGTAGTTACAGAACACACTTAGTTATGCTGCAATTTTGATAAGGTCGGCAGATATGAGAGTACAAAATTATTCCTCCTGAAAATGTGGAAACATTTCAGAAGAGACAAACATGAACCCCTAGTAGCATCTTTTATTCTGTTTCCAACTCAATCCTTTTTCTGTTCATTATTTCTCAATTTCCATAACTCTCCACAAAAATCTATAGACAAGATGACCCCCAAAAATTCTCTAAGTTACATTTAGCTATTCTCTGCAGTGTGTACATTGTGCTGTGATATCGGCCAGTGACTGAGCTTGTGTGATTCCTGCCGTATCATCTAGAGAAAACCACAGTCATGGGATGGCATGTAGCGAGGAAGAAACATTAATGCCCTTGGGAGAGGCCACCAGTTAGCTTTAAAAGGGATGTGAGACATCAGGCCTCGAGGGAGGCTTATGGACTTTGAGGGAGGCTGATGGACACTGGAAAGGAACAGAAGGAATGAGACCCTGGTTTACGAGAAGACCCAGGTCTTCCCATTACAGGCGATAGGTGAAGTCAGAGGAGGTGATATGACACCTTGGGGAAAGTACACAAAGGAAAGAGAGCTGAAGAATGTTTAACACCAAACCAAAATGTAAACCCCAAATTCTAAAGGGTCCTTGAGAGTTCAGAAGACAGACCTTACGGGGGGTTCAAATTCTCAGAAATGATAACTAGTTTGTAACTGAGTGGAAGTAAAAGTGAAACCCTTGTCACGAATGTTTTCGATTTAGCTACACTTCGAGAATGGTATCGGGATGAGAAATATTCTTTATTCTTTATTTATTCTCTTCTATAAAGTACCAATAAGATATGCTAAAAAAAAAAAGATCTGGAGATTAAGTAACAAACATTTAGCTATCCTAAAATGCCAAA
>PITA01016707.1:0-45644 GCA_004023965.1 Spilogale gracilis
GAGAGAGAGAGAACACATGACTGGAGCCAGGGTTGGGGGGGCTGGATCAGAGGGAGAGGGAGAGAATCCCAAATAGGCTTCATGCTCAGTGTCAGAGCCAATATGGCGCTTGATATCATGACCCCGAGATCATGACCTGAGCCAAAATCAAGAGTCGGACACTTAACTGATTGAGCCATCAGGCATCCCTCTCTGAATACTGCTTCTAAATTATCACTCCCCTTCCCAGTATAGTCATTCTCTGTCCCATCATGTCATTCATTTCCTCATAACATTTAGCCTATATTATCTTATTTATTTATTAGGAATTTATGTCCTTATCTTTTTATTAGTGTAACATACACTGTGGTATGTCTCCAAGAACTCTCTTTAGAAATGAAGGCTTATTGTCCCAATTATAGGAATCACTTCCAGAAAACAACCCTTTATTGTCAGTTCTCTTCAGGAAGTGCCTTTCCAGTCCTTTACCCTCTACTCTAACAGGTCATCTCAACTTCAGAACTCCCTGTGGGGTCAGCTCCATTGAATCTCCACTGCTATTCCATCACAGTCCTACTTAGCTTGCTTCTGTCACCAGCCATTCTGCAACAAGCACTATGGGAGCATGAGTAGGATTGTGATGGTCACAGGGACAGGGGATCTGCATGAGCCAAACAGCATGGCCTCCAATTTACTAAGTCTGGTCTACTTACTGCTACAGCCAATGGTAGCAGTAACTTGCAAGTAACGGAAACAGTTCCTTTTTATTAAGTACTTTGGGGACTGTAGTTCACATCATTAACTTTTTGCACTCAAGTTCCTCCCAAGAAAAGTGGCCTAATGAAATCCAAAGGGGATGCTCATGGAATTTACATTAAAAAATGTGTTCGAGGGCCATATAGGACGGACAGCTGTGAATGCTGTAATATACTCCCCAGGCTTTCCTTTAAGAGTGGAGGACTTATTCCCCCAGTTGCTGTAAGTGCTGTCAACAGACAGTTTCCTGCTGTCAGCTCCCTTGAGGAAGTGACTCACTTAAAAAAAGTTGTCTCACCTGAAGCATACTCTCTTTCCATGGAAACCTACATGCTGTGATTGGTTACTGCAAGCTGATAAAAGCTAGCCCCATTTATCCAACTAGGATCAAGTCTGAAGGACCATCCAGTCTCAAAGATACCTATAGCTCAACTTTGCCCTCTACCCAATCCAAAGGTGTTGATCCCAAAGGCACTTCCTAATAACTTCCTGTATGAATATAACTGTTTCAGAGTCTACTGCCAGGGAACCCAACCTTTAACAGTTAGTGAGAATTGCCTTAGGCTTCCTATGACAGAAATCCTACCATCATGGGTAATCCAAATAGTTGGTGGCATAGCCCTAAATAAATGGTGTATTGTCTCCACGCTGGCATCAGGGAACTTGCTTCCTTCTAGCTTTCTGCTACATTGCTACTGGACTGTGGATTTCATTTCCATGTAAGGAGATGGTTGCTCCACTTCTAGGCATTATTTTCGTGTTCTAGGGAAGAAGGGTGGCGAGTGAAGAGCATAAGACAAAGGAGCATACCTTTGAAGTCTTTCAAAGAAGACCTACTTCAAACTTACAAATATCTCTTAATGGCCAGAATGGGTCATTTTGCCATCCTTAGCTGTACAGAAGGTTAAGCAAGTATTTTTATTTATTTCTTTTAATACTTTATTTTTTCAGTGTTCCAAGATTCATTGTTTATGCCCCATACTCAGTGTTCCATGAAATGCATGCCTTCAATACCCACCCCCAGGCTCACTCATCCCCCCACCCCACTCCCTTCCAAAACCCTCAGTTTGTTTCTGAGTCCAAAGTCTCTCATGTTTCATCTCCTTCCCTGATTTATCCCAATTCACATTTCCTTTCCTTCTCCTACTGTCCTCCATGTTACTCCTTATGCTCCACAAGTAAGTGAAACCATATGCTATTTGACTTTCTCTGTTTGACTTATTTCTCTCAGCATAATCTCCCCCAATCTGGTCCATGTTGCTACAAAAGTTGGGTATTCATCCTTTCTGATGGAGGTGTAATATTCCATTGTATATGTGGACCATATCTTCTTTATTCATTTGCCTGTTGAAGGGCACCTTCACTCTTTCCACAGTTTGGTGATTGTGGTCACTGCTGCTATGAGCATTGGGCTGCATATGGCCCTTCTTTTCACTACATCTGTATCCTTGGGGTAAATACCTACTCGTGTGATTGCAGGGTCATAGGGCAGCTCTATTTTTAATTTTTTAAGGAATTTCCACACTGTTTTCCAAAGCGGCTGCACCAACTTGCATTCCCACCAAGAGTGTAAGAGGGTTCCCCTTTATCCATAGCCTCTCCAACACTTGTTATTTCCTGTCCTGTTAATTTTGGCCATTCTGACTGGTGTAAGGTGGTATCTCAGTGTGGTTTTGATTTGAATTTCCCTGATAGGTAGGGATGATAAACATTTTTTCATGTGTCTGTTAGTCATTTGTATGTCTTCTATGGAAAAATGTCTGTTCATGACTCCTTCCCATTTCTTGATGTGATCATCTTTTTTTGGTTGTTGAGTTTAAGGAGTTCTTTATAGATCTTGGATATCAGCCTTCATCTGTAGTGTCATTTGTGAACATCTTCTCCCATTCTGTGGTTATCTCTTTGTTTTGTTGACTGTTTCCTTTGCTGTGCAGAATAAGCAGGTATTTTTAACAGGGTACATTATTGCTCTGAACTAAAAGCAGGGCTCAGATAGTTAAGAATAAGACAGAATGAAATTATTAGACAAGTAACTAGTAGTGTCCTTACTGCATAGCATGTAAACATTTGGAGGGCAAGAACCTTACCTGTTTTCTTCACTTCCACATCTACAATGCCTAGAACAATCAATGCCTGACCTATAACAGTAAGCAAGTAGTTGATGATTGAATCACTTTTACTTTGATTGGGATGTACTTCCTCTTATCACATCAAGTTGAAAATATAGTGATCAGAAGAATGTATGGTTTGAATAAGGGAGAGGAAAGTAATACCATGGACAAAAATTATATTTTAAAAAATTTGTGGGAAATATAATGAAATGCTAAGATTAAATAATGTAATTGGTCCTCTGTTATTAAGTGAAAAAGACTGCAAGATTTCCAATCAAAAACAGACCAGTATACAAAGCCTTTGAGTAACATATGAGGAGCTAGGATTATTTGACTTTATTTATTTTTTTAAAGATTTTATTTATATATTTGACAGAGAGAAACACAGCTAGAGAGGGAACACAAGCAGAGGGACTGAAAGAGGGAGAAGCAGGCTTCCCGCCGAGCAGGAAGCCCGATGTGGGACTCGATCCCAGGTCTTCAGCATCATGACCTGAGCCGAAAGCGGTTGCTTAACCAACTGAGCCACCCAGGCGCCCCAGATTATTTGACTTTATATCCCAGCAGTGGCATAAGAGGGAGTCCATAAACACCTGCTGAGTGCGCATTGGTAGAAATGAATGTTTCATGGACTAGATGTAGTCAGAATTCAAAGTTATGTAAATTATGATATTAATATGTATATAATCCTAAGAACATAAGAAATGGAAGCCAACTTGGTTCAAAGATCTTTGAATTGATAGAACATTGCTAAATAGGAGTGTATATATTTCGTAAAGAAGTGCTAAGTAGGATTTCCTCATAATCTTTGTATCATACTCTAGTGATGTAAAAATAGGAGTTAGCTTAACTAAAAGAAAAAAGAGGACAGCTACTCAGGAAACTACAGTGTCTGCCTGCCTGTTTCTCTTCTTCATACCTTGAAAACAATTATGATGAGAAATTTGAATATTGAGAAAATCAGATTTGGTAATACTTTATCAAAATACAACTTCTAAATCCTTTAATTGGATTTGTGCTTAGAATAAATGGAAAGCAACACGGGAAAATTTGGAAATATTTGGCACCAATCAATGCACTACTCAGTTACTTAGCAAGCACTTTTAATTTTCAAACCTCTGTATATTTCAGTGAGAATTAAGTTTGTCAGCTTTTAAATAATTCAAACATTATTCATCAAAATACAGCTTTGTAAGAATTAGTTTGCATCCAAAGAGAAGTCCATTTTGTAAGCAATTTGCCTTGAAAAACAGGGTGCTTATTTTTCATTTATTTATTTTTAAAGATTTTATTTATTCATTTGAGAGAGAGAGAGAGCACAAGCAGAGGGAGAGACGGGGGGGGGAGGGAGAGGGTGAAACCGGCTCCCCGCTGAGCAGGGATGCTGCCAACGGGCTTGATCCCAGGACCTGGAGATAAAGGCAGACACTTTAACCATCTGAGCCACCAGGATGCCCCCAAAACCAGGGTGTTTCATCCACATTTCGAGGAGCCTAAATCTGGAGGGCTTTTTATCAGTTTTCTAAGTCGAAATCACAAAAGTAAAATGTGTTTAAACCTTTGGAAAATGTCTGCTATTCCTGTTAATAATTTTCTAAACTTCTATTTGAAAGCACATATATAATATATGCAAATCAGCTGCATAATACATTTAGAGTCACAAACTTTGGACACAGGTGTAGATGGAACCCGAACTGTGGGCCTGATGGGTGTAGATTCAGAAAGTCTCACCTGTCTAGGCACATGTATAAGGCTGTAGGGGTAGGGCTTCCAGAAAGATATCGGCATGAAGGCCTAAGGCTCATGATGTATGAAGGAAAAGGAATCCATAGTTAAGTCTGAGCACTCAGTGGGGCAAGACTTCTAAGACCCCTGAGCCCCAGCGAAACCAGGGATACCCTTTCATCTCCTGCACAATAGGTCAGGTATGAAAAGGTTCATCCTGAGTAAAGAGCATAGGGAAAATATTTAAGGTTGCCGAGGAGGGCCTGTTGAATAGGTTTTGATATAATATCACTGACAGTTCTATTGCCTTTTTGACCAAGCCAGTACTAGAGAGACTGTGGTATGGTGACCTCAACAAAAGGCAAGTAAATAAACCTGGTGATTCCAGGTTTTCTGTCCAATGGAAAGACATTTCCATTGGGGACACTTACAAAAAAAAAATCTGCTTCCAACTTTTATAGAACCACAGCCCCCGTTAGGAAGTGGGGCAGGGACATCCATTCATGGCTACTGTGTGGGCAATAATCAACATAGAACCAGCCTCCTGATACAGTTGGAGCATCTGGGAATGTCAGCCAGAGCTGCTGTGACATCATAAAGCCAGGTGGGAACCTGGTGGAAGACAGGAATTTATGAGACAGCAGGGAGAAGGAATTCGAAAGGACTGGAGTCCCAGTGAGGTCACTGATGGCCTGAGAAATCAAAAATGAAATGGAGGCAAACCGGACTCCTAGACCATAAAGAACTCCTCAATGCTCCTGTCATGACATCTAATCTGTAATGTTTCTCAATGTGGTCTATAGACCACGTGCATTAGAATCACTGGGGGTACTTGTTGAAGTGGCAAATTCCCAAGGCCCACTCTTTGTTTTAAATTGTATTTTTAGGAATTCCTTATTTATTCGTATCATGTTCTTTTATTACTTGTTATCCTCCTCAAGTTCTTACTAGGAAATAAAGCTGCTTTTTTTTTTAACCCACCTTTTAATTAAGATTTTATTTATTTATTTGATAGGCAGAGAGACAGCGAGAGTAGGAACACAGCAGATGGAGTGGGAAAGGGAGAAGCGGACTCCCTACTGAGCAGTGAGCCCCATGCGGGCTCCATCCTAGGACTCTGGGATCATGACCTGAGCCAAAGGCAGACTCTTAACATCTAAGCCACCCAGGCGCCCCTCTTTCTCTCTTTTACTGTAGTAGAATACACAGCACATTCAATTTATCATTTTAAGCATTTTTAAGTGTTAATCCAGTGGCATTAAGTACATTTACACTGTTGTGAAAACATCACCACTATTCAGTTCCAGAACCTTTCATTATTCCAAGCAAAAACTCTACACCAATTTAAAAACTCCCCGTCCCCCACTCTTCTCACCCTCCACACACACAAACACCCCCCCCCCAGCCCCGTGTAACCTTTGATCCACTTACTTTCCCTGTGAATTTGCTGAGGGCAACTCCTGCCCTTAGTGGAACAGACTCTCAGAGCAGGGGGTAGGGGTGGCAGAATTGACTTGGGAATCTACATTTTTAAAGCATATTTTCTAGGATACTTACATTCTGGGACACTTAAAAAAAAACATCATGTAAACAGTCACCCTACACTTTCATTACTCTAGATTTTGATGGTTTCTTTTTTTTTTTTTTTGAGTTTTCACTGAAATATCTTTGAGATGAAAATACCATTATTATCCGTCAGCTTAGTAGGAATGAACTTATCAGGTGATTTCTAGTCAGACCAGTGAAAGAAGACCCCAGGTGAAAGCCAAGGGTGAAGAGAAAAACTTGACTACATAGACATTACTCCCTACCCCACCAGTGGGTCACACAGGTAGAAAATGCCCACACAGACAATCTTTCATGGTAAATAGTAATAAAGAGACGTGGTTAGGAGCAGAGGAAAGTTGAACAACATAGACTGAAAGGATAAGGTTGAATCGCTAAAGCAGATTCAGATTTGCTCCCGTGTTTTCTGGGATCAAAAACCCCACAGCTGTGTCCTTGGAGACTTTCATTTGGAGCAATCCAGGAAGTGATTTCTGCTTTTACTCTTTCCCCAAGGCTTCTCCTCTCCAGCTTGACTTTCCTGGAAAGCTAAGCTCCTTCTTTTTCCCTTGCAACACACATGTACTATGTATGTGGGGGCAAGAGGGTCACAAAACTTAATAACTCACATAATGAAAAAATAAGATTTCTTTATTTGGTCAGTAATGAATACAGTCTTCCTCATAAGCTCCCAAATGCTGGCTAGCAGTAAAGAACATTAATAAAATGCCTAATATGATTTAAAGCTTAGTCCAATCCAATATTTTATGTTGGCTCTCTATTAAATCAGATAGTTCTCTCTTAGATAGAGCTCTCCTCCCCTGCTTCTCTCCCTACAATCATAATGACAATAAATGAGGAGAGAAGGGACACCAGGGTCCTTGAGCAAGGATTCCTTTAGTCTCTGGGGTGACGTCCTGTCCACTTGATTACCGGGCACACAGCTGATCTCTGAAGCTGAGGTCTGCAGTTGTTGAACTCATGGTCTATCCTTTTGGCTCAGGCTCTGCTCCTAGCACCACTCCCCATGCTGACTCATCAAAGCTTCACTTTGGCTCCCACTCACTGCTCACACCCAGGTCTTTGCCAGGGTCTTCAGCAGCCAACTGGACTGACTGTCTACTCCCAATCTGTAATGTGGGCTCACCTGCCCAGGACTGGCCCACTAGCTGTCAACTCAACATCCGCATTATTCATTTAAAACCAAGGTCTACCTCTTCCTGATCATGCCACAGTATGTCACCATTATTTAAACTATACATTCTATAATTTGCAGTTATTCCCAAATTTTAACCCTTATTTAATGTATACCTTACTATCAGTATCTAGAATTAGTCATGGGAATGTTCCTTACCCCCAAGCCCCAAAACTTGGACCATGCTTTCCCTTTGACCCTCTCTTGATTTATCCCTCCCCAGTAAGATACTAGTCCTCTAGCTTGCTCTTATTTGTGGTATACTAGATCTGTCTAAGGTTGATATAGAAATCAGTACTTTTTTAAAAAAAAAGATTTTATTTATTTGTTTGACAGAGAGAAACACAGCTAGAGAGGGAACACAAGCAGGAGGAGTGAGAGAGGGAGAAGCACGCTTTCCGCTGAGCAGGGAGCCCGATGCGGGGCTCAATCCCAGGACTCCAGGATCATGACCTGAGCCGAAGGCAGTCGCTTAACCAACTGAGCCACAGAAGTGCCACTAGAAATCAGTACCTTCAAGGGATTTATGTCACTGTTTAATTTACTCCAATGGTATGAGGACACTTCCCTATTTGCTTAAGAAATATTAGTAAAAGAAATGAGCAATATTCATTCAACAAATGTTTATTGATCACCTGCCACGTGTTCACTACTGTGCTAGATGACAGGGAATACAGCTTCTTACAACATGGATAAGGTCTCTGATCTTACAGAGGTTGTTTTGCTCTGTTCCCTCAGTGGCAAATAGGGCATTGCTCCTGGTCCACCAAGGCCATCATGAGGAGTTCCTGGGACACAGGACTTTAAGTGCTAAGACTGAGAGTCTTGGATCAGTTGGGATGGTTGGTAACCCTATGGTACCCCCAAGACTTTTGTCCTTGGCTTTTGTTCACTTGGAGCAGCTCTAAGCCTTTTATCTTTATTGAACAACTATCAGACACAGGACAGTGAATGAATTCCTGTCTCATGTCTCTTTATATGAGAAAGAAAATCTTTCCAAAGGCCACTTGGCAGGATTCTCCTTCTATCTCATTGGTTGGGGTTATGTCTATAGTGATAACTCTGAAGGAATATGAATTATTATAATTGACTAAGACTAATCAATATTATCTCGAGATTGGGAAGGGACAGATGAAGCATATATTGTACAATATGCAAGCATATGCTACTTCTCTTAGAAAGGAAGGAGTGCAGACAAGGGCTTTTCTATAGACAACCAATGGCACTACTCATACATTAGGAAACACATCCGTAGGTTCTGTATTTGTTAGATCTTCATGATCTAACTGTTTTGAGTATTGCTGTTTAAGTTTGTGTGTTTGCAATCACATGGTTATATTTAAGTATAATGACAAAGACTGTATAAAATCACTTCCTTGCTCCTCTGCACAAATTAGTAGAAGATTGGACAAAACTGTTGAAAACAACCACCGCAAGGCACTAGAGAATGACTAAAGGCAGACAACAAATTTAGAAGAGTCTTCTCATGAAAAATTGTTACTGCATCAGGTAAGATCAATCTGAAGCTGCTCCCATATTTTCCCTTCCTCCAGCTTAAGTATTAAAGACTTCTACCCAGTTATGGTGGATTTGTTTGTCATAGGTAGTGAAAGTCTGGTTGTTTCTAGCTGAAGGTGGTGGATTCCTTTTGGGGTGGGGAAACAAAACTTGAATTTTATCAGTAAGAGTCTACTATTTCAGTCAAAGTCATATGGTTATCAATTAGAAATTTAAATGTGAGATATTGGAACTGAGAGTCATAGAAGGGCTGGCTTAAAACTCTCCAGGGATCTCTAGATGATAGTTAAACTACATATACATAGGGGAGATCTCAGGGAGTGCAACAAAAAACTGGATCAAAGGAGATTTGAGAATTTGCTGTGCCTTTGAAAGCATTCCCAAACTTACACACAGCCTGAGTGAAGAAGGACAGCAGCTTTATGGGCTCAGAGTGGCTGAGTATAACCTCTACCAAATAGAAAAAAGGAAATTCTTCCAGGAAATAAAAAACGAAGAAAACTTCATTTTTTAAGATTTTATTTATTTATTTGACAGAGAGAGAGAGTGATCACAAGTAGGCAGAGAGGCAGGAGGAAGCAGGCTCCCTGCCGAGCAGAGAGCCTGACGTGGGCCTCGATCCCAGGACCCTGAGATCATGACCTGAGCTGAAGGCAGAGGCTTTAACCCACTGAGCCACCCAGGTGCCCGAAAACTTCATTTTTTAAGGCCAGAACTTCCCTGATAAGGTAACCAGAAAAATATATCACAAGGTAAAAAGCACAAGGTACGGAACAATATAATTCATAAACATATATGCAAAAATCCTTAACAAAACATGAATGAACACCTGCAACATACAAATAGGAAATAGATCATGAACAAGTGAGGTTTATCACAGAGATGCAAGATTGAGTTAATATCCAAAAATCAATCACTATAGTACACCTCTAATAAAGTCAATTAATACAATAGAATCCTAATAATAGAATAACGAAGAAAAGTTTCAATACACATAGAGAAAGCATTTGGAAAATTCCAACACACATTTATGATTAATATTTTTCAAAAAATAAGAATAAGTGGGAACTTTGTCCAGCTAATAAAAATCATCAATAAAGAAATTACACATGAGTTAATCTTGCATGTAATGGTGAGAAACCAAATACTTTTTACCAAGGATCAGGGATGAAACTTCTCTTACCTCTTCTATTCAATTACTAAAAGTTCTAATCAGTGAAATAAAACAATCAAAAGAAACATTAAGCATATAGATTGAAAGGGAGGAAGCAAAACTTTATTTACAGAAAGCATGATCATATATTTAGAATATTGTAGAGAATTTCTAAAACACTACTAGAACTCATAAGTGAATTTAGGACATCTATGTACCAGAGAGAGTCTAAATCTTAGATTTTAAATTTTTCATCAGTAATCATATTTAAAATACTCCAAAAAATTTAAGAAAAGATTTCAAAGCCTTTGTACTGAGGACACAAATATTACTAAGAGAAATTAAAGATAACCTAAAAAATGGATATATGCCATGTTTGTAAATGGAGAGACTCAATACTGTTAAGATGGCATTCTCAAATTCATCTATAGAATCAATGCAATCCATATCAAAATACTAGCACACTTTTTTTATATGTGGAAATTGAGAAGCTAACTTTATTTTTTTTTAAGGTTTTATTTGTTTGACAGAGAGAAACACAGCTAGAGAGGGAACACAAGCAGGGAGAGTGAGAGAGGGAGAAGCAAGCTTCCCGCCAAGCAGGGAGCCTGATGGGGGGCTCGATCCTGGGACTCCAGGATCATGACCTGAGCCAAAAACAGACATTTAATGACTGAGTCACCCATGCACCCTGACTTTATTTTTTTTTTAAGATTTTATTTATTTGAGAGAAAGAGTGAGTGAGAGAGAGCATGAGCAAGCAGAGGGAGGGGAGAAGCAGGCTCCCCATGGGAAGGGAGCTGGATGAGAAACTCAGTTCTAGGACCCTGGGATCATGACCTGAGCCTAAGGCAGACACTTAACTGACTGAGCCACCCAGGCATCCTTAACAAGCTGACTTTATTTATTAAGTGTTTCTTAAAGATTCACCTATTTTAGGTGCTTGGGTGGCTCAGTGGGTTAAAGCCTTTGTCTTCAGGTCAGGTCATGATCTCAGGGTCCTGGGATCGAGACCCGCATTGGGCTCTCTGCTCAGCAGGGAGCCTGCTTCCTCCTCTCTCTCTGCCTGCCTCTCTGCCTACTTGTGATCTCTCTCTCTGTCAAATAAATAAATAAAATCTTTTTAAAAACAGATTCACTTATTTATTTTAGAGACAGAAAGAGTGAGCACAAGTAGGAGGAGTAGAGGGGAAGGAAGAAAGAATCTGAAAAAGACTCTGAGCTGAGCACAGAGCCCGACACATATCTCCATGCCAGGATCTGAGATCACGACCCCGGCTGAAACCAAGAGTTGGGTTCTCAAACAACTGCGCAACACAGGTGCCCCAACAAGTTGACTTTAAAGTTTACATGAAATGCAAAGAACCTGGAATAGTCAAAACAATTTTTAGAAGGAAGAAAAAGGTTGGAAGACATTTAATACTTGCTCCTAGGACATATAGCTTTGGCAATCCAGACTGTATGGCATTGACATACGCACATAGATCCATAAAACTGAACTGAGAGTCTAGAAATAAATCCATGCAATTATAAGCACTCCACAGTCAATGAATTGCCAGGTAGTTCAATACAGGAAGGAATAGTTTGTTTCAATAACTGAGACTAGAATAACTGAATACATGAGAAAGAATGAATATTCTTTCCTCAAGTGATAGACAAAAGTTGTTTAAAAATGAATGATGGACCTAGACAAAAGAACTAATGCTATAAAACTCCCAGAAAAAAAAAAGCAGGGGTGCCTTGGTGCCTCAGTTGGTTAAGTGACTGCTTTTGGCTCAGGTCATGATCCTGGAGACCCAGGATCGAGGCCCACATCAGTCTTCCCACTTGGCGGGAAGCCCGCTTCTCCCTCTCTCAGTCCCTCTGCTTGTGTTCCCTCTCTAGCTATGTTTCTCTCTGTCAAATAAATAAATAAAATCTTTAAAAAAAAAAAGAAAAGGAAAAACATCTTTATGATCTTGGGTTAAGTAGAGCTTTCTTACACAGGTCATAGAAAACATTAATTGCAAAAAATATGTGATAAGTTGGACAGCATCAAAATCTAAAAACACCTGCTCATTAAAAAAGGATACAAGCAATAGATTAGGAAATAATATTTGTAAAACATGTATTTGAAAAAGGAATATAAAAAGAATTCTTGTAATTCAATAATAAGAGAAGTCAATGTATATATGTCAGACATATCTTAATAAAAGGCTTTAACAAAATAAAATGAAATAGACCCCCCAAAATGGCCAAAAGAGTTGCATAGATACATCACAGTAGAAGATAGGCAAGAGGCCAAAACAAATACATGGAAAGCTATTCGACATCACTGGATATTGGGGAATGCAAATTAGGAACATAATAAGATTCTTCACACTATCAGAATGGTTCTATAAAGAAACAGAACTACTGAATGGCAGTCCATCACAAAGCTAAACAGAATTGCCATATCATTCCATTTGGGAAGATGAAAAAGTTCTGGAAATGGATAATTGTGATGAGTGTATGATACTGTGAATATACTTACACCAAGGAACTACACACTTAAAAAAATGGCTAAAATGGTAAATTTTATATCACATATATTTTACCACTAATTATTTTGCACCCAGTCCTAAAACGGTGTGAGTGTATGTGTGGTGTTTTCCCCTCACCAAGCAAAACTTCAATTGGTATCCTACAGTTCAATTCAATTCTAATATTACCTACCCAGAGATAGCATCAAATCCCTCAGGGTAAGGACCAGTCCCACAAGACTGCCCTTCACTTTCCACACCAACCACAAGCCAGATTGTTACCTGTTTTTCTGATCCACTGGCTATTAATCAGAGGTTCCCAGAATCTCCCCCTTGGGTTCAATTAATTTGGTAGAGCAGCTCATAGGATTCAGGAAACCAGTTCACTCAGTAGGTTACCGGTTTATTACAATGGATATTGAAGGATATGAATCAAGAGCCAGATGAAGAGTCGTACACATAGGGCAAGGCATGAGGGAAAAGGCAGAGCTTCCTAACATGCCACTCTCCCTGAACCTCTATGTGTTCACCAACCCAACGGCTCTCCAACCCTATCGTTTTGGGTTTTTATGCAGCCTTCATGATTGATCAAATCATAGTCCACTGGCTATCACATCACCCTCCAGTTCCTCTCCCCTCCCTGGAGGAACTTGGGAGATTAGGGGACTAAAAGTTTCAACTCTCCAACCACAAGGTTGGAGCCATTGGGTACCAACCCCCATCCGTAGGTGTCCTAGGTGCTTTCCAAAAGTCACCCAATTAACATAACAAAAGACACCTTTATCACTTTCCTCACTAGGGAAATTTCAACTGTGTTGTGAGGAGCTCTGTGACAGAGCAGAACAAAGAATATCACATATATACAAATACATATTCCTTATGAATTACAATGTTACAACCACAATAAAAATGGTTAAAATGGTAAAATTTTTTAAAAGGTAAATTTTATGTCATGTATATTTTACCATAATAAAAATTAAGTACAAAAATTAAATGAACAAAATACATGTAACAGTATGGATGAATCCCAAAAATCTCCCATGAGTGCAAGGAACAAGGAAAGAAAGTACACTTGAAGATTCTGTATGTAGATCTACAAAAGCAAAACTTAGTGACGAAAGTCAATCAGTGGTGGTTGGGTCCTGGGTTAGGAGCAGAGGTCAATCACATTTGGGGAATGATAGAACTGGTCTAAGATGTGATTGTAATGTTGGGTTGTGGAACTATATAATTTTACTAAATCATATGAAAATACACAATTAAAATAGGTGAATTTTATGGTATGTAAATTATAACTCAATTAAACCGAAAAAATTCCTTGGCTTTCCACCTATTCTGTTAGCACTGCAAACTAACATTGAGGGGCGCCTGGGTGGCTCAGTTGGTTAGGCGACTGCCTTCGGCTCAGGTCATGTTCCCGGAGACCCGGGATCAAGTCCCACATCGGGCTCCCTGCTCAGCGGGAAGCCTGCTTCTCCCTCTCACTCCCCCTGCTTGTGTTCCCTCTCTGGCTGTGTTTCTCTCTGTCAAATAAATAAAATCTTTAAAAAACAAAAAAACAAAAAAACAAAAAACTAACATTGATTAAGCTAGTCTTCAAATTATAAGACTTCCTTAAAATATTTTTTAGTTCTAAATAACATGATTTCAAGAGGATCTCATTTATGTGTAACTTTGTAAGGAGAGAATATAATTATCCATTTTATTTTCTTTTAAGATTTTTTAAAAATTTATTTGAGAGAGAGAGTGAGCACGAGTGGGGGCCAGAGGCAGAGGGAGAAGGAAAAGTAGACTCCCCACTGAGCAGGGAGCCCCATATGTGGCTCCATCCCAGGACCCTAGGATCATGACCAGAGCTGAAGGCAGACACTTTGAGCCACACAGGTGCCCATAATTATCCACTTTCTGGGGGTATCTTTGACTTATATTGGGCCATATATTCCAGTTTCCCCTACATAGTGTTTCTATGGACATTAGTTTGGTAGTGGGAGTTTTTAAGTTTGTCTATTTTCCCCCTCAAATTAAAAGAAAAAATACCTTGGGGCACCTGTTTAGCTCAGTTGGTTAAGCATCCGACTCTTGATTTCTCCTCAGGTCATGAGCACAGGGTCATGGGATAGAGCCCCACATCAGCTCGAGTCTACTTGGAATTCTCCCCCACCCCTGCTCCTCCACCCACTCACGCTTTCTCTCTCTCTCATAAAATAAAATAAAATAATAAAATAAAATAAAATAAAATAAAATAAAATATAAAATAAAAATCTTTAAAAAGAGGAAGAAAAAAAGATACCTTATTTAAATGATACTTTACCTTAATGGAGTTATTTACATTTTCAGACTGAAATATTTTCCCTCACATTCCTAATTTAATGAATAAGTTCACTTCGCAAGCAGCTAATAGGACACATGTATAAGATGAAGGCTCACATTTAAACTTAGGTCCAGGTGTGAAATATGTTTTGCTTTCTGCTATTCTTGACACCCTTTTGCTATCCCATTGTTCCTGGCTTTCTTGATGCTTTAGCATCAAAACCTTCCTATTTTCACTCGCATTGCATTAGTACCCTAAATAGACTATTAAATTAACTTTAGAAACTAAGCTAGGTTAATGCATCTGTTCAAGATAAAACAATTACATTTTAACCAGCTTCCTGAAAGAATTTAAGGGGATATTCCAACAGGGGGAGTTTCAGGTAGATTGCAAATATTTCTGAAGAGGCAGGTTTTGGATGGTCTTCATAAAGCAAGATAGAGTGAATGTCAGGGGCCTTCCAGGAAGGCAGGCACTGCAGAGAGATTTAGTTACAAGCCTGGTATCAACAGCAATAACAGTTATATGAGGCTGTCCATCTTTTGAGAAATCTAATGGCCATGAGCTATTTTAATTCATTTCTTTGGTTGTGGCTGGTTTGTACTGTGAAGTCTTAGTATGGTTTTCTTTTCCCATCTGTCTCTCTTCTCATTTGTGTTCTCACTTGTACCCTGCAGAGTGAACTCCAAATCCATAATGATCCAAAAACCAAGCCTCAAAGAAACCATTGACCAAATATGAGGCTCAAAGACTTGGATTAATGATTTCTTCGCTGATCCCGACCTTCCCTCCTTCTTTCATTCTCCACTGTGCTGTGAGTGCAGGCGGTACTAGGGCCTGAAGGGAAACATAAGTAAGGAAAAACAGAGCAGCAAAAGAAGATGTAGAGAATTGGATTTTTAGTAAAGAAATCAATCTTTTTTAAATTTAGTATTTTTTTTTTAAGAGAGAGAGTGCAAGCTGGCAGGAGGCGGGGCAGAGGGCAAGACAGAAATCTCAAGCAGACTCCCTGCTGAATGCAGAGCCTGATATGGGGCTTGATCAGGACCCTGTGAAAATCAGGAATTGGATGCTGAACTGACAGAGCCGCCTAGGTGCCCCAGGAAAGCAATCTTTTAAAAGTTCTTCAGTACTTTGGTCTAAGTCAGAGGCAGATTTACCAAGAAGCTCAGGAAAATCCCCCCAGCACAGCCCCTTTGCATGGCCTGGAAGGTATTCACAAGGTCAGATTTGTGTGTGTGTGGTGAGTAAGTTCTCAGAGAGACTTTCCAACCATTCTACACGCCTTTGCAGGCAAGGAGAAATTATTTTCCTCTATCCTTCTAGGTTTTTGGATGAAACACTACTGTAATAAAAAGACAGATTAACAGGAGAGAAACAAAAGTCTAATAACACATAAACCTCCTATATCCTGAGTCAGTCTTTGAAATGACCCACACCACCACCTTAAATATCATCTCTAGCTAAAGACAAAGTTGGTGAGGAAGGGGAGGCACTCATGGGATGTAATCAGGAAAAGCACAGTAAACAAGGGTAAGGTTGTTCTGTAGATTTAAGTCATTGCTTTCTCCACTGAGAGGAGTTTCTAGATATTTAGAGTCATCCCACTCCTTCTGAACAGTGGTCCCCTTGTCTATGGTTCCAGTTATCTGAGGTCAACGGTAGCAAATGGAAGCAAATGATCCTTTTTCTGATGTAAAGTCTGAAGGTCACTAAGAACCTAACCCCATGTCACATGCCTATGTCATTCACCTTACTTCATCTCATTATGTAGGAGCTTTGTCATCTCACTGAGTAGGCATTTTATAACCCTGATTATCACAAGAAGACTGTGTACAGTACATTTTCAGAGAGAAAGAGAGACCACATTCATATAACTTTTATTATAGTATACCATTATAATTGTTCTATTTTATTATTACTTATTGTTAATCTCTTACTGTGCTTAATTTGGAAACTAAACTTTATCATTGATATGTATGTAGGGAAAAAACATGGTTTATATACAGGGTTTGATGCTATCCAAAGTTTTAGGCATCTACTAGGGGTCTTGGAACATATCTCTTGTGGGTAAAGAGAGGGACTACTATGTAAAGAAGGAGACACCGTTACAAATGGATAGTTTTCCCACAAATGCCATTTTTTTTAACCAAAGGGTAACTTCCACTCAGTTTTTAGAGTTTCATCTGTGTTTGCTGTTTCTTAAAAATAACCAGCTTAAAGTAATATGCCAAAGAAGCATAATCTGCAGTGATATATTTTAGTCTTCTTCACCTTAACATATAACAGGCAAAAGTTTTAAGATTAATAACACGTTAAAGTCAAAAGGGAAGAAATGAAGTTCAAGAAAAAAAGGGCAAAGGACTTAACCTGAGACACATCAACACAAGCTGTTAGATATTTAACAGTGACAATTAAGAGTGGCTTCTCTTTCACTCTGCCATCCCTGCTGTTGTACTTCCCTTTAGGTGAGATGGTGTCAGAGTAACTGTGGACATTTGGGCATCTAGCTAAGGGGAAGTTTTGTTGGGGCGTATATTTAGATTGGCTTTTTTGTAATATAGGGTTCACAGTCACCTCTGAGTATAGTCATGTAATTGCTAGCTGTGTTAGTATAGTAATGGCTTTCGGGTCCTCTTGCTGCCATCCCTCTTGTGACATGACAGGAAGGTGTAGGGCAAAGGGATATCTCACTACTTGACCACCAGGCCCATACCAGCAACTTGTGGATAGTACAGAAGAAACACAGTTTAAAATGTAGGGAAGCTTGTTGCATGAAATTGTATATAAGTCTTGCCTTTGATTCCCCCTGATGCTTAATCAAAACAGAAATTCTCTCCTATCATGACTGTTCTCCTTAATGCAACACATAGGAAAACACCCTCATTTTTCCCTCTTCTGATGGGTATTTTGTAAAATACAATCCATCAAAATTCCTATAATAGTAGAGCAGGAACTTGTAGCTGTATTACAAAGAGCAAGTGTACCTGTGTGCGATATCACATGATTTTTTATCACAGGCATCTGTCAATCATCCATGTGAGAGGAAGGACTGTATTTCTTTCTATTTTCTGTATAAAAATTACTATAAAATTATTGTCACATGAAGAGATGATCAAAGTTTATGCAATCATAATATGTAAGGAAAATAATATAATAGAGGTATTTCATGCAGTTAATTAATAGAAATATCATGTACGTTTTCTGGCTTTTGTTAGGATTATGGTGTATATCAGTGGATTAGCCAGGGTTCTCCTGAGAACAAGAACCAATAGGACATAAGTAGGTATATATAAGAGGTGTTTATTATAGAAATTGGCTCATGGTTATGGAAGCCAAGAAGTCCCATGATCTGAATTTGCAAGCTGGAGAACCAGGGAAGCTGGTAATATAGTTTAGTTTGAGTCAAAGGCCTGAGCATTGGGAGGCTAATGGTGCAGACTAGTGTCCAGATCTATGACATCAAACCCAAGAACCAGGAGTGCCAGTATCCAAGGGTAGGAGAAGATGGATATCTCAGCTCAAGTAGAGAGAGAGCAACTTTGCTCTTCCTCCATCATTTTGTTCTGTTTGACCCCCAACAGACTGGATAATGCCCACCCATGTTCAAAGGGTCATCTGCTTTGCTCAGTTCAATAATTCAAATGCAAATATCTTCTGGAAACACCTTCACAGAGACACCCAGACATAACGTTTAAATAGCTATCTGGGCCCCTCATAGAAGTCAAGTGGACACACAAAATTAACCATCACAATCAGCTTTATAAAATTCATAATTTCTTATAATTGTTTTTGTCATCTTAAATAAATATTAACTCTCATACCTAATTCTGTATTTATAATTTTGTGTTCTTTAAGAGGGCATCCCCCAACTTGTATTCATTTGGGACCAACAAAATCAGTCACTGTTCCCCTCACTGAATTAGTTTTTCATTCAGTTTAGACTCCAGGGTCTGCTACCATACCCTTCTTTTGTAAAATACCCTTAATTCTCTCCATTTCCCTAATAACACCCCAGCCAAGGGTAAGCAGTAATGAAACAGCTTCTCAGGACCTGCACACAAGTAAGTGAACTGGGCCACAGGAAAACAGAATACTGGGGCTAACTGGGTTTATTTTAGGTTCAAAATAACCCATTTCAAATGAGCTTAATGCTGTTCAGCAGTCCTCCTGCCCCTTCCTTCATGTGCATGTTTCCCACTTTCTGAAATAATCATGCCACAGTATGGTCTCCTCATTCAAACCTCCTACCTCTTCATTGGCCACATTTGCACTCTGAGCTTCCTCATATCCATTCCATTGAAAAAACAGAGGCCACGACTCAAGACTTTGTTCTTCACCAGGAAATTTCCAACACATGCCCCTATTTTCAATGGATGAAGTCTCTGCTCTGGTTAAAGACCAAACCCTCCACTTAGTTCTAGATCCATCCTTCTCCGGTACCTATCACTTCTTTCCTTCATTGTCCACTTATCCCTTTCTATGGGATCATCCCCCTGACCACACTAATGCTAGTATCTCTTACCTCTAAAAGAGAGAAAGCAGAGAAAGGAGACAGAGGGTAACAGAGAGACAGAGAGACTTTGTAAACCCCTGTAAACTTCCCAGCTATCAACCCATTTCTCTGCTCCCCTACATAGGTGGGGATGTTTCTATATTTATTCTTTTTTTCTTTTCCAGAGAGGGAGCATGGGGGAGAGAGAGGAAGCAAGAGTACAAGGAGGGGGAGCAGCAGGCAGAGGGAGAAGCAGACTCCTGGCTGAGCAAAGAGCCTGATGTGGGACTTGATCCCAGAACCCTGGGATCATGACCTGAGCCAAAGGTAGACACTCAACCAACTGAGCCCCCCAGGCACCCCTCAAAGATGTTTCTATACCTATTCTACAACTAGCCTCAGCACAGCCACTCTCCAAATCAGACCACTTCTCACCACTTCCACCACTGTTACTCTAGTCCAAGCTGCCATCATCTCTAATTTGGATTACTTCGATCAATGAACTGATTCTACCCTTACCCTACTTTCAGTCCTTCAGATAGCACCAAGATCAATATTGCAAAATGCAAAATCTGTATCCTCTTCATTTACCTCTCCCCACACCACCTAAATAAATAAATAAATAAATTAATTAATTAATTAAAAATAAGAAATAAAATAAAATGCAACATCTGGTCTAATCCTCTATGGATTCTAATCCCACCTACAATAAAATTGGAACCCTTTGCTCTTGTCTACAAGGACTTCCATGATCTGGCATCATCCCTTCTGTCCAGTTTCATCTCCTGCTTCTTTCTATCTCTTTCACTGTGCTCTACAGCACATCAAATTGCTCACTAGTACTTGAACCAGTGAATTCCTGCCTTGCAGACTCTGTACTTCCTGTTCCTTTACTCTTTCCTCAGGTTTTCCTGTAGCTTTCTCCTTAATCCCTATTTATTCACATCTTCTCAAAAGTAATCTCCTCTAAAAATCTTTCCTTGAACACTAGCTAAAGTAGCACTTCTAGCCACTCTTTCTGCTTTGTCTCCTTTTAGCACATATTACGACCTGGTCTACATGTTTACCTGTTTGTTATCTGTTTGTGTGTTTACTCTTTCTGTCCACTAGAATGCAAATTCCATAAAGGCAAGGGCATTATCTCTCTCAGCCTCTGCTATATCCCTGGCCTTGCAGAGTGCACAGCACAAAACTTAAAACTAAGTATTTTGAATGAATGAATGAATGATCTCTTTGATACTCCTATCAGGTTTCTGTCCCACTGATACTTCTGAAATTGTCAATGTCACCAGTCGGCTACACATTACCTCTCTGCTACTTTCTGGATATGTATATAAGTTACAGTACAGCCTAAGCTGGTAAAACAGATACCTCAAAAGACAGTGAATCCAGAGAGAGGTTAATTTCTTTCTTTTACAACAGAGTCCAGAGAGAGGTGGGCAATCCACAACAGATGGGCAGCTCTGCTTCATAAGAGCATTCAGAGATCAAGTTTCCTTTCATCACTTTCTCTGCTATTCCTTAGTTACTGTCCTCACGTGCATGATTAAAGCTGGGTCATTTCTATGTCCACATTCCAGTTATGGGAACCAGGAAAAGAGAATAGAGGAATGCACACTCCATTTTCTAAGACCAAATCTAGCAGATTGCATATGTGTTTTTTCTCACAACTGAAACTTAGACACAAGACCATTTGGTGGCAAAGGAAGTCTCTAGGTGGGTGGCCATGTGTCCAGTTAGAACACAGTGGTTACTATTATTAAAAGAACAATAGAGAAACTCTTTGCAGGGTACATTAGCAGAGATGTCCAACATCCTAGGAACATTTGCCATGGCTGATCATTCTGTCCTTCTTGAAATACTTCTGCTCCCTTGGCTTCTGTGTCATGACCCTCTCCTGGTTTTCTGCCTGCCTCTCTACTTTCTCAGTCCCTTTGCTGGCTCTAGATCTTCTGTTGGATTTTTTTTTTTTTAAGTAGGCTACATGCCCAGTGTGGAGTCCACTGCAGAGCTTGAATCTCAAGACCGTGAGTTTAAGACCTGAGCTGAGATTGAGGGTTGGATGCTAAACTGATGAGCCACCGAGGCACTCCTTCTGTTGGACTTCTAAGTATTAGATATCTCCAAGGCTATGTCTGGGTCATGTTCTATTCTCTCTGTCTACATGGTTCTAGAGAAAATATTATACAATCATATTATTTTACATGCCGGTTAGATAGAAATAACTTTGAATTTATGTCTTTAGCCAGGACCTTTCCCTGGAGCACTGAACTCATATATCTAACTGCCTACTTAACATAGCTGATCATTCCTGCTCATTGCTTGCTCCCTACTTTTCCAAGCCTCTTGTTCCAGACTCCTGCACCATGGGAAATACTTTCACCATCAATCCAGTTGCCCTGGCACAAGCTTAGGTATCATCCTTAGCATTACTCTTTGTTTTACCTCTCAATTGGCCTGTACTAGATACTCAGTTTCCAAAAAAACAGATCTCAGATGTGTTACCTTTTTTCTATTCTCATCACTACCACTCTAAGCGAAGTTAGCATCATACCTCTCCTGGTTTCCTCATCTCTCTTTTTCAACTCCTGCCCCCTGACAACCCACTTCCACACAGCAGCCTGAATGATCATGAATCAGGGACACTTGGATAGGACAGATGGTAAAGCGTCTGACTCTTGATTTCAGCTCAGGTTGGGATCTCCAGGTCATGAGATCGAGTCCTGTGTGGGGCTCCATGCTCAGCATGGAGTCTGCCTGAGACTCTTTCTCCCTCTCCTTCTGCCCCTCCTGCTGCCTCTCTTTCTCTCTAAAAAATAAAAAATCTTAAAAGAAATAAAAATAAAAACACGAGTCATGTTATGTCCTTCTCCTAACCTCTCCAGTGTTTCCCATTGCATGTAGAATAAAAGCCAGACTCTTTACCCTGGTCTACAAGACCCTGTAGAGATTGACACAATCTGCCTACTTCTCCAGTCTCACCTCATGCCTCTTGCCCTCTTGGTGACCCCGTTCCCACCATAGTGACAGTGGCACACAACAAGCTCATTTCCATTTTAGGGTCTTTGTATGGGTGGTAAGCTATGCATGGAACACTTGTTTTCCAGATCTTCCCTGGGGCATCTTCTTCTCACTCTTTCAGTCATATCTTGAAGGCCAGCTTCTCAGAGAAGCCTTCCTTGCCCACAGAGACTTCAGGAGACTCTCTGTCTCAACCCATAACTCTGTCCCATCACCCCATCTTGTTTTCTTGGTGGTACTTACTACTATGTGGCATAATCTTTCTGTGGATCGTCAATCTCCTTATGGAGAATATAAATCTCCTGAGAGCAAGGTTTGTCTTGGATGCACTGTACCTCCAGAGCCAGGCATACACTGGGGCCTCAGTAAGGCTCTGCAGAATGAACGCCAGGGTGTGGCTCAGATTTTGACACATTCTCAGCATCTTCAGAGTGTTCTAAAGACCACTGCAGTCTGATAAAAGATTTTATACTTCCAATGTCCCTTAAGGACATTCCATACATCTTTAACACCATGAAATCTACCTAGTCTTCTGACATAAGGATGGAAAAATGATATTCTTATTTAAAAAATTCACCAGAAGTATTGAGGAAAGACCACAGTTTGTAGTACAGGGATTCATAAGCTGGGTTCATGATCCCTCGGAAGGTCCATAGTTGAGCTGAAATTATTTTCAAAAATTGTGTGCATTTTTTGGGGGAAGTGGGTTCATAGATTTGTCAGAGCCTCAAAGGGGTTAGGCTCAAATAAAATTTACTTAATCCGTAGAAAAAGTATTAGAGACAGATTCATAAGATCTGTGTTTATGTTCTAGTGTTGCCACTTGCAAATAATATAAATTTGTACCAGTTATGTGATTTAATTAGATTCTACTTTCCTCATTTCTAGAAATATTTTTTTTGCATTTCAACTTCTATGTACCTAGCACCAGATAAAAGTGTATTTAATTTTATCACTGAATGTGATACTTCACTGTATCTTATGGGTAATGGCAATGAGGCTCCGAGCACACTCAGATCACTTGCCCAAGATCACATTCATCCCAAGATAAGTTCTAGACCAAGACCCGTGCTTCTTCCACTCTCTGAATTGTCTGCTATTCAAGAGTTCATGCTACCCTACATTTGGCAATACATTTTTCCTGGGTAGATTAATTTCTTGCATCATCTCACTGCATAAAGAGAAAAGCAGCTAGCTGGTGATGGGTTTCTTTTACCAGGTCTCATCTCTTAACAAGTTAAGAGCTCTGTGAACCAAAGAGGATAGATCTTATTACCCATTCTTTACAGAAGTGAAAACTGAGGTACAAAGAGGTTCAGTAATTAACCTTATGTCAGAAGGCTAGTAATTTGCAGTGCTGGAAGATCATACTTCAAACTCTAATATTTTCTTACATATCCTATTAAGATGACCTTGGGAATTTTTACTCTGCTAAGATTTTTTTATTGGAGAGTCGACTATCTTCATAGTTCACTTTTTGGCTGTTCTTCAAAAAATTATTTTAAAGTACTTTGCAAAGCTTGAGCAATATTTTTCTCTAAGAATACAGGAAGGTATGTGACATGCCCATTGAACAAGGACTAATGACATTGTTAAGAATTGTTAAGAAGGGAGGAAAAAGGGTATCACTTCCACATTGATTTCAGCTCTTACACATTAACACCAGACAATGACCTTTGAAATGAGGAAAGTGCCAACTTAACATTATGAAGTGACAGGGGTTTTGGAAATGAGGAATTAAGTTTGGCCAGAAATTCAATTCTACAGCTACAAAGATGAGTAACAGTAAAAGGTGACTGAGAAATCACCTGAAAGCCACTGGAGAGTGTGTGACTTCAATTTTTTCTCTTTTCACTCCATCGATATGAATGGTCTATTACAATTTGTAAAAAACAAACAAACAAACAAAACCCAGAAAACACTGACACAATTTCCAACAAAGTCTTTAGGGGCCAATGATACAACAGTGGCCAGTACTTGGGAAGTACTTGGGAACAGCTGTGCAGTGCAACTTTTGATTTTAAATACATTTGTCCTTGGGGTACCTGGGTGGCTCAGTTGGCTGAGCATCTGACTCTACGTTTCAGCTCAGGTCATGATCTCAGGGTCGTAGGACTGAGCTCCGTATTAGGCTCCTGCTCAACAGGGAGTCTGCTTGAGATAGGTTTTCAAGGCAGGAGTGGACAGTTGTTATCAGTCCTGACTATTCTCAGTGCCTTTCTGCCCCATATACCACAGCAACTCCCAGCTGCCTTCTTTCTTTCTCTCCTTTTCCTTGTGGTTCCTTTGCCTCCCTTCTCTCAATGCCTTAGTCTACTGACCAAGTATCTCATCCATTTTATTCAACACATTTGTCTTGGAATACTTCTGGCTGTCTCTAAAAATAAAATCAGTCTTCAAAGGATGAAGGTATGTGCCCTTCAAGAAACTGACAACACAAGGGGAAATTCAGAAATCAAAGGCCCAAAGGGGAAAAATGAAGATGTTATAGTTTGAATGATTTCCCTGAATTATTTTCTTGACCTTTTACTTCCTTGGCTTGTAGCTCTTTTGTTAACATTGACATAGAAAGCATTTCAGGTTCATGGGGGCTGAGCTGGAAGACAGAGAAAATAAATGAAAAAAAAAAAGGCAGGTTATGAGAAACATTGTTCTTGGCTGTCCTACTCCAGGTTCAAAATACTATTGCTCAGGGAAGTTGGGAAACAGCCAGATAATTCTAGGTTTCTCTAGACTGAAGAGACAGAGACTAGATCAATATTTCTCCCTTTTCTTCTCTGCCTCTTCTCTCTGTGTCTCTCTCCCTCCCCCCCTCCCTCCTTCCACCCCACTCTCAGCCACCCTGCTCCAACCCCACCAGCCATTAAAGATACAAACCAGGAAGCAGACTATCTTCAGGCACTGCATCTGCCAGTCCCTTGATCTTGGACTTCCCAGTCTTCAGAACTGTGAGAAATAAAATGTTTGTTGTTTAAGTCGCCCAGCTTGTGGCATTTTGGTATGGCAGCCTGCACTGACTCAGACAGGGGCATTCTTACAGTGGTGGGGTTTGTTCACACGTCCTTGGAACAGGTGCAAGCGATATTAAGCCTTCTGAAGAATCACTGGATTAACACAGTGCCAATGAGCCAGAGGTTAGAAGGGGCCGAGGAAGGATTCTTAGCAGAGAAGGCCTGAGATGGACACACTGAGATCTAGAAAAGTTCTGGTGGTCCCTCAAGGTAGTGGGGGGCCAACAGAAGGTGACTGGCTATTCAGGGCTGGTGGTCACTTCATGCAGGGTGAGGAGACTTGGTAGCAGAGGTGGTTAAGCAGATGGCCCTCCACTAGGAGCCACACCAGTGAGAAGCAGAGAGCCGAGGGAGAGGTGACCTGCCATGGACTGCAGTGGCTGGGGTCACCTGGGCATTGGAGACTATGAGCCACAGCGGTCACACCTCCCGTGGTGAAGCACTAAACTTTCCCTACATAGAACCATCCTTGCTGGGAAGATGGGGGCCTTTGCAGGGAATCTGCACCTTGAATTTGCCTGAATACTGACCCCAAAGTGACCAAGCGTAGTAAATGCATCAGGAAAGAGATTGTTTCCAACCAGAAGAGGCTGAGCTAGAATAGATTACCGCCATTCCTAACCTCTACTGCTCTAGGGAATAGGCCGCTGGAGTAAGATGGGATCAGTTAACAGGAAGTAAAGAAAGTATCATATTTTTTTATATTTTAAGCAATGACATTGGGATTTAAACAAGTATCCATAATTTGAGGGTGACAACACTCATTTGGATTAGCAATGTAAAAAAAAAAACACCCTATTATAACTTTATTTTCATACTTTTTAAGCAAGGCAGATGAGTCCATCGACTCAGTAACTAATTAAAAGCAAAAAAAAAAAAAGAATCTTGTGATAAATGATTGGATTGGAATTTATGTTTGTGCTCAGCTGCATGAAAAGCACAAGGCATATTTCATAATGGCCAATAAGACTGTATTACATGAAGTTCTACACAAAGTTCATCTACAAAAGAATTATTCAGCTAGTTATTGGAAATAATGTCTCTCGAGGCCCAGTGTAAGTTCCCACTTTGCCAGGCTGTTCTTATACCCTACAGACTCCTCCAGCTCCCTGGTCTGACTTCCGGCTTCCTCCCCATCAGTAATGTGCATTAGATACAGCCAATGTAAAAGGTACACAAGGAACTCATAGCCATGACTTCAGAGTCCACGACTCTGGGACCAAAAACAGTGGCCAATTCAATCATCTATCTTATTCATTATATTTGCCTAGAAGCAACTCTGAAATCTAAAAATCACTTTCAGGGCACCTGCGTGGCTCAGTCAGTTAAGCGGCTGCCTTTGGCTCAGGTCATAGGTCCTGGGATCGAGCCCTGCCTTGGGCTCTCTGCTCAGCAGGGAGCCTGCTTCTCCCTCTGCCTCTGTCTGCCACTCTGCCTACTTGTGCTCTCGATCTCTCTGTCAAATAAAATAAAAAAAAATATTTAAAAGAATAAAAATCACTTTGGGGGCAGCTGGATAGCTCAGTCAGCTGAGCCTCCAACTCTTGATCTTAGCTCAGGTCTTGATCTCAAGGTTGTGGGTTCAAGGCCTGCACGGGGCTCCACGCTGGATGTGGAGCCTACTTTCAAAAAAAAAAAAAATCACTTTCATACTCAAAGGAGAAAGATTGGTAAGACAACTTTCAAAATCAAAGACAAATTACTCCTTTTGGAAGTGAATTGAATATTCAACTTCACTAAAGATTTTAATGACTTTACTCCTTATAGTATGTAACAAGCAATTTAGCATTTAATAATCCCTTACGTTACTGCCAAATTTCTTCACTTATGACCATCCTTTCTTTCTGAAAAGACTGTGGATACTTTGAAACTGAACATCTGGTGTGACACTTTTCTGTTTTGCTTTCTGGTAATTAGCACAGTGGAAGGCACATAATAGTGTTACATGTTTATTTATTGCACGATTGAAAGGAATATATTAATTTTAAACTATATTAACATTGATTAAAAGTCTAGCAAAGAATTTTTATAGGAAAAATATAAACAAAAACTTGGATGCAGTATAGAACTTCTTATGAGCATGGTGAAAAATAAATCAGCCAGACAATCTACTCTAAGGTTAACGTAATAATTTCTACTGCCAAGAGATCCAAAAATACGGTCCAAATAGCAATCTGCACTGTTAAAGCGATAAAGCTCTTACTTATTAAGGTAAGACATTCAATTCTTGGACTTATTAAAAATGTTTTTCTTTCACTGTAAACAAACTTAAATTTTTTAAGGCTTTTTATGTAGACTAAACAAAGACTTCTTTAAAGAAAAAGATTATTGATTTTAGAGAGAGTGTGTGTGTGTGCATAAGCAGGGGCAGGCGCAGGGCGGAGGGAGAGGGGAAGCAGACTCCCCACGGAGCCCAATGTGGGACTCCATCTTGGACCCTGAGATTACAGCCTGAGCCGAAACCAAGAGTCAGACACTTAACCAACTGAGCCACCCAGATACCTCGACTAAACAAATATTTCTAAAGAAAATTAATTATGGAAAGAAAATGAGGGGCCGTCCCTTTTCTCAGAGTTGGAAGAATTGAACTTGTTCTGTGTTGTGTTGGGAATATGCAGAAATGTCTATAGCTACAGTACCTTTCTGGATAAGTGGTTCCTTTCTGCAAAAAGCTAAGTCATGCCTGTCTTTTGTGCATTCCCTATAGTAACATTGTTTTCTCTGCAACATCTCTTTAACTGAAATAGAATCAAGAGTTTCTGCTGAACACTTGCCTAAGAGCTAAGAGGCTATGGGCACTGGCACAAAGGGGAGAATCTCTAAGGAACCCTCTGACAAATGACAGCTGGTTTCCTGCAATTGAGGTCCCCCATTCTTAGCAGTGATGTAGCCACAGATCCCCCACCTTCTTCTCTGGGTAGCTCATCATTGTCCCCCAGACACATTTTTATAATCTTTCTCAGTCAGCTCTTGTTACTTGGAATGCCCTCTGGGCTATTGCCCAGCTATAAATCCTACTCACCCCACAATCCAGTTCATGTGCAATCTCTTCCAGGCAGCCTTCCCAGACCCAGTTTCTCATAGGTAATATTCATTATTCTTATGGTTTATCTTCATCTGTAAATGGGGAAGATAATAGTACTTATAGCACAAAGTTGTTGTGAGGATTAAATGACTTAATTCATGCAAAGGGATTAGAACGTGCTAGAAACATAGTGATACTAACAGGCAAATATTCTTAATTACAAAATATCTGATATTTAAATGTCACTTTTGTTTAATGTTCTTTTTTCTTTCTTTCTTTGCTTGCTTCTGTGTTTATGCTTTATCTCCACAAGAGAGGGAGAAGAATAATGTGGGCTTGTAGCTGGAGAGCACCCTTGTTTTTGATGTGCGTGTTGCTACGTGCAGAGGGTGTGCTGCACACTGGTGAGTGTACAGGAAATCCAAGACCGAGTCCCACAGACACAAGGACCGAGGATCCACGAACCTGGAAACCCGTGAAATTTTAATCTTATTAAAACCTTGTTCACTCATTTGACTGCACAATTCCAAGGCAGAGAAATAGATCTGGCTGGCTGGTGATATACCATCATTGCAATATGGGCATTCCAACTCGAAAACTTTCCTGGAAATGTCCTACTTTTAGCAGGGCAGTGAAAGAAGAGGATACAAACATAGCCCCAGTGGTCTTCTAGAGCCAAAGCTCAGAAATTTTGGCTTTCCAAGAGAGTAAGTTCCTCAATCCCTGAAATGAGCAACAGTTCTGAAGATAAGTGGTACTTCTGTCAAGGGGAATGGTAACACCAGGCAAGACTCATGGGTTCATTTTCCTTTTATGATTCAATGAGGCATTCATAATCACAGGGAATGGCTGAATTGCTAATTAGACTGGGGGTCATGGAGGTGATGAGGATTCCTTCCTTCCCTCTTTCTCCCCTTCCTTCCTCCCTCTCTACCTCTTTCCCTCCCTCCCTTCCATTATTTTTCCCTTTTAATAAATATATTTCTAATGCCAAACAATTCCTTTGATGATTATTTGAATGTTCTAACAGACCTCTCCATTCCCCCTACCTCTCATCCCCAACTGGCCAGTCATGGAATAATGAGATTTGACTCAATGAACTTCATTCAGTTCCTTCATATTAGAAATTAACCTTTCTTTCAACAAATATTTATTGAGTGAACACCAAGTATCAGCACTAGCCTAGGTGCTGGGAAAAGAGCAGTTAACGAAAGAGACAAAATTGTATTTGTTTTCCAGGGAAGAGAGATACACACCAAATGAAAAATACCAATATTTCACATTATGGTTAAGTTCTATGGAGAAAAAGAAAGGAGGAAAAGGGAATAAGGAATGTAAGTGTGTGTGCATTATGGAAGGGGCAGTTAAGGAAGTTTGCTTTGATAAGGTAGTGCTGGGCAGAGACTGGAAGGAAGGAAAAGGGCCAGCCATGTAGAGATGTGGGGAAAGAACTTCCTACAGGGGTCCACAAATGTAAAGGCCCAGACAGAGGAGCAAGTTTTGTTCCGTGAACAACGATGGGGCAGGATGCGTAGGGAAAAGAGATAGGAGATGAGGTCAGAGGGACAATGGGACCAAATTGCAAAGTGCCATGTAGGGTATCAGAATGACACGGGCTTTTCCTCTGAGTGTTGTGGGAGCCACGGGCAAGTTCAGAGTAGAGAAGTAACATTCTCGCTGCTGTGAGGAGGGTGAACAGAAAGTAAGAGGTTGGGAGCAGGAAGGAGAAATGGCAGGAACTGCTGCTGGCCCTTTAATTGCCACCTGGTCTTTTTACCTATTTTAATATTATTTTTACCTATTTTAATATTAATAAATATCTCACCTATTTTAATACTAGAACCTGATTTTTTTGGTGGAGGCTGTATGGCCAGCTGAAATCTCTGTTTCTTGGATCTCCCTTCGAACTGGACCATAGTCCTGTGACTATGTTCTGTCCAAAGAACTGTAAGATGATTGATAGCACATTTGGAACAGTGTTTAAAAACAGTTGGGAGGAGGTCTTTTTTTCCTTCTTTTCCTTCCTCCTATTGCCAGCCAGAGCATAAGCAGAAAGGCTGGGGCTCCAGGGACTATCTTGAATTGTCAGGTGAACTTTAAAACCAGGATGGTGGACCAGAAAACTCTGATAGCTCCTGGAGATGGCTCACTCATTCTGCCTTGCTTATTTCTGGACTCGTGTGGCATGAGGGAGAAATGCACTCCCATTTTGTTCAAGCCTTTGTTATTTGGGATCTTTTTAGTTCTAAATGGCTGAGCCTGAACGTAACCCATACTAGAGCCCACGGCAATGCTCCAGGTGAGAGAGCTGAGAAAGTCAGAGTCTCATTAATGTTTTTGAAGGTAGAGCCTTTAGCATTTGCAGATGGTTAGGCACAGGAGTGAGGGGAGAAGAAAAAGTAAGAAAGACTTTTGGGTTTTGTGTTTTGTGTCTTGACAGTGCCATTAATTACAGAGAGGCAGAAGGCTAGAAAGAGAGCACGCAGAGGTGTGGGGCTGGGCTGGGGCAGAATCAAGAGTCCAGGGCAATGCAAGATGGCCTTGGGGGCGTGGGGCACAGTGAGACAGGAGAGCAGGCAGAGAGTGAGCGCTGTACACTGGTGGAAAAATGAAGGCACACCTGTCCAATGCTTCCATTTTCTCAATAAACTATGAGGCCAGGTCATCAGCTGAGACTGAAGGGATGGAGGTAGAGAGTGGAGATGGGAGGAGAGAGACAGAAGGGTGAAGTAGTCGTTTTAGAATATGAGATTGCTGGGTAGCTTTGCTGGACATTTGGGCTATTTAAAGTGAACGGTTAACAACACTGTGTCTTTCCTGCAGTCCAGTTGGGCAGAACCGTTGGGATTCACACAGTGTTGCCAGGCAAGTACAGACCATATAAAATGAAAGGAAACAGGGAATGAATGAAGGAATGTCTGCAAGTTGGGGATCACAAGGAAGGATCAGGAATTAAAACTGGAGAAGGAAGCAAGTGAACACACAAGAGGAATGATGTCTTGAAAAGCTGAGAGTTCCTGAAAAGGCTGAAAAATGGCCAGATTGTGAGCACTCAAGGACCTGAGCAAAGAGACAGGAGCTGATGGTAAGAAGAGGCTCCTGAGGGTCTCAGATGAGAGGAAGGAAAAGTCACTGAAGAGAAAAGGAATGGTGGACTCCAAGACACTGGACGGAGATCAAGATGTTAAAGTATATTATATATGACTAAGAATAACAATAGTTCACAAATTCCTATAATGAGTTGATTTATTAACTGGTCTGAATAAAGATGCCATTCATCAGTATAAATACTTTAGATTAAAAGGTTCTTTAAAAATTTTTATTTAATGGGACATTTATAGGACTTCAAAGAGTAAAGTTTTACCCCTAAAACTAAGTTTTTGGTAGGTGAAAATACGGGGCATTTTTTTTTCCAATGTGGAACTTCTTTGTTTCTTGGTTTATTTCCCTTCCTGAGTTTTTAAAGGTGATTAGTCCATTAACACAATCTTTTAAAAACTGACCTGTTTTTTCTTTCTAAAATTCTTCATGTCACAGTGTGTTTCTTCAAAGCTAGGCCTGTCCTCTTGTCCTTGCCTTGTAACTTTTTCACAACTGAAAAAAAAAAAAACCCACTTATTCCCATATTTACTGACTTTTACAGCTGTTTATTTCCTTTCTTCCTGCCTCATCTGCCTGTTATAACCTCACTCTTGCTCGGATTCCTTTATTGAGGGGAAAGAACTGGAAGGGTTCCCAAATCGTTCCGGGAGAGAAGGTTCTAGACCCTGGGCAGGCCTTGCAAGCATGCAGGACCTTGCACAGTGCATCTAATGAAAAATATTCATATCACAGGGTCGGGCCATAGATCCAGGTCCGATTTGTCAAAGGCGGTCTCTGAAACATTATCAGCATTACTTTGCTTTCCCATGACTTGGTCCGTCTTCATTAATTCAAAAATTATTAATTGAGAGCCTATTCTGGGCTACTCAGTGTGGTGATTAAAGTAATTCGCATTAATGGGCAATGACTGATTGGCTTAATTCTTTTTGGGGGCATTCACATTTCTCAAATGTGCATATTAATCCAAAATAAATCTCTGATTTGTGGAATAAATGTGAAACAAACCATTAACAGTCTATTCAGGATTTTTGGTGACAGAACAAAGGGACTTCCCTTCCCTTGGGGTTGCAAAGCAGCCTTCTGATTCCTGAGAAAGTGGGCTAAGACAGAGAACTGGGAGGTAGAATTTGTGTGGATATCTATGACATGACCCACCTCATCTATAACTCTCTCCAGCTTATGATCTATGTGTCTTCTCCACTCATTTCAGATCAGGAGCGACAGGTACATATGGATTAGAGTTAAATGCTTTTACTCTTAGATTATAAACTCTTGCTCTTGGGATTCTAATCCCCAATTTTCCATGGAAAAGTTTTCAGATACCCACCTTTAAAAGGGTTTTCAGGAAAACAAGCATAGCATCATAGAGGTCCTGGCTGCTGATTCATCCCCGCCACTGGTCCTCTGCTAATGGAATGAGAGGGGAGCCAGAGATGAGAGGCACCAAAACCCAAGGTGTCCGTTTCTCAAGGTGGCCTGGACTCAGTGAGCTGTATCTCTTCCTCGAATTACTGTGCAAATTATGGGGAACGGGTTCTGGCTGGAAGATAGTGTGATGCAGTGGTTAGGATAGTGGGCTTGAAGGTGGGACAGATAGGATGCTGTGGTTCCCAACCCAATTCCTAGGAGCTCTGTGTCCTTGGGCAAGTCATTTTAGCCTCAGGAGGTGCAGCTTCTCTATATAACAACTAATGATTCTTACTGAAAATGTGGCTGATGAGAGCAGCCCTTTCTTACACCGACCACCAGCATCACCAGATCCGCGTTGGATGCGGTCGTCTTTCTACCTTGGCGGGGGAGGGGGGGGGTGCTCTTTCAGGTCCAGAAGCTTCCCAGGGAAAGGAGGGAGGCAGCGCTGAAATGGGTATGTAAGGGGCCTTTCCCTCCATCTCTGCCAGAGGAAGGAGCTCCTTGAGTCCGCTCTGTACTACACCCTTGCCTCTCCCATCGCTGTGTGGAGCAGCTCTCTGGAGGAGTAGCTGTAGAGCCAGGGCGAGCAAGAAGAGAGCGTCCTCTTCCCTTTGTCTTCCAGGAGTCGGGGCGCTGAGCCTGGCCCCATGGGGCCTGTTAAATTATAATTCACACCACTTGCTCTTTGACCATCTCACTGGAGTCTGGAATATATACCCAAGTACCTTTTATCGACCTTTTGAAAGCAGCTCAGGATACAGAAGGAGTAGCAAAAGAAGTCGTGCTTCTTCCTGTCGGGGACTGTTTACTAGAGGGAAGTCAGCGGGGCCCCCAAGAGGTCGCTGGTGGCGCAGAAACTGAGGCCAGATTGTAGAGCAAGGGGGAAGGAGAAAACACCCAGAAACTTTTTTCCTAGTTGCGAATAATCGCCGCCCCCGGGCCTTCGCCCCCGGGTCAGAGGCAGTAACGTGACACCCGGGAGAAACCCGGAGACCGGGGCGCCGAGAGGGAGGGAAGAGGGAGGAGAGAGGGCTGCGGAGAGCCGGAGAGGGAAAGGGGAGGAGAAGAAGGAAAGCCCCTGTCAAGGAGGTGGAGCGAGGGGATGGTGTCCGCCTCCCGTTCCTCCCTGCCGTCTTTTAGAGGAGTCTGAACCGGGACAAAACCCGCCGAGACCGACAGACACAAAGCCGGGGGGTCCACGCTGGCGCTGGAGGCGAGCCCCGGCGGCCGCGAGCGAGCCCGAGGCGCGGCGGGGCGCGGGGCGCGGGGGCGCTAGCGGGCGTGGGCGCGGGCCGAGCCGGGGCCGGGCACCTCGGCCGCTCGGGCCGCGGCGGCGGGGACCATGCCGAGGAAAGTCTCCTGAGCCCGGCAACTTCGGCCCCTCCCCGCCCCCACCCGGGCTGCCCTCCGCGCGGCCCTGCCCATGTGCAGCCGGCCGGCCGGGCTCTCCTCCTCGCAGGCGGATGGCTGACCTTTTCCTGGCACGGGCAGGCTGTGCGAGGCGGCGGAGCAGGCGATGAAGAAGAAGCAGCAGCATCCCGGCGGCGGCGCGGATGCCTGGCCCCATGGGGCCCCTCTGGGGGGCGCCACTCCGGGCCTGGGCGGCTGGAAGCGCCGGGTCTCCCTGCTGCCTTTCCTGCGCTTCTCCCTCCGGGACTACGGCTTCTGCATGGCCACCCTGCTGGTCTTCTGCCTGGGCTCCCTCTTCTATCAGCTCAGCGGGGGACCCCCTCGCTTCCTGCTCGACCTGCGGCAGTATTTGGGTAAGAAGGGGGCGGGCGAGGGCGGCGCCGGCCGCGCGAACTTGTGCGGGGGGAGAGGGGCGCGCCGGGGACTTGTGGCGCTGCGACCGCCCGCCGGGGCCCCGAGGCTCCCCAGGTGGGACGCCCGGGTGCCGGCTTCCTCCCGCGCGTCTGTCTCTCGGCCCCCAGGCGGAGGCGCTGCCTGGGTGGCGTGCCGGGCAGGTACCCTCGGCGGGCCACCGCATACCTTCCCCGCCTCTGCCTCGCGGTGTGGGGCGGAGTGCAGGCGTGCGTGTTTGTGGGTGTGTACGAGTGTGTGTATTCTGGCCCGGAGGTGTGGGGAGCGGCGAGCGGTAGGGACCCCCCCTCCCCGCCCCGTGGCATCGTCAATGACCTAGTCCTCTGTCCCGTGAGCACTCCGGGTCGTGCGGCGGTTGGGGTTCGCTCCTCGCTCCGCTCGGTTCTGCCAAATCTGCCCCGCGAGTCCCCGCTCCTGCTGGCCAGCTCAGTGGCCCAGGGGCAGTTTCCGGGCTCCGCGCTGACCCTGCGCTGGCTTGTCCTTCGGCTACAGCAAGGGGGGTGCGGGGAGCGGCTGCACCGGGGGCGGTCCGGGACTGTCCGAGGGCGCGGGTCAGCCTGGCTGGCAGTGTCGCCTGCTTTGACCTGAAGATCCTCTGCGCTGCGCGGGTCCCAAGTTAGAACTTTTTTGGGGGTGGGGGGGAAATTTGTGCTTGGTTTCTAAGAGAGGCCTCCTATTTTTAGCAGAGGTGAGGAAGGGGTTGCACGGAGCGAGAAAAGAGTGGCTGCAGAGAGAGGGCGTGACCCGCAGCTCGGTGCGGGCGCGGGGAGCGCGGTGCCAGTGCCAGGCGAGCGCGCACGCCCAAGTCCCGGGTCCGCTGCTGGCGCGAGCCCCGGCAGGCGAGGTTGCAAATCTCTCACCAGCCTTGGTCAGAAGAGGTTTTGCGGGGGCGGGGGGGAGAGGCAGCCTTGCAGAGGCGCCAGCTCCTTGCAAAGGTCCAAGGTGATGAACGTGCGCCACCGGGCAAACATCCGGCATCCGCCTGCGGCGAGCTGGTGCGCAAAGGGAAGCCTCCTAAGCGCGAGACCGCATCGGGCCCAAAGACTCCAGTGGGCCGGAGACTGCTACGCCTCACCTCAAAAGTCCCCCAGTCGCAGAAGCCACAGGTCTAGATAGCAGGCTGTTTTTGAAGGAAAACAAAGCAAAACAAAAAACACCTCAGGAAAGTGACAGATGTATTGGGGCGTTTTAAAATATAAAAGCAGATAAAATAATGCTCTTTCCATGTAAAGAAGCTCAGATTTTAAAAGTTTCAGTAGAAACTTTGGAGAATTGTGTTTTTTAAAGATGCTTTAGGGAAAATTAAAGGAAAATATTATCCGAACAGATTTCCAAAGTACAATCCTTAGCATCTGGTTTCTTAGAGGATTTGGGATAATATGCACTTTTATTAGGGAGTCAGAGCTCTTCTCTCCCTGAATTCTGGATTTTGGAGTCTCTGTAGCTTCATAGATTCTCAGACACCTGCTAGCACTACAAAGATAACTACTCCCCCCCCCCCTTCTCTCTTTCTTTTTTTAATACTTAACAACATCTCATTGTTAACTGGCATTGGAAGTGGTTTTGAGGTCCAGGGATCTATAAAATCTGGTAACGACTTCTTTGTTGAAATTCCCTTTCAGCAAAGTGTGGAGGCCAGTGGGGCAGGGAAAACAGTGTATGCGGAATGAGAATATGTGTGTTTAGAGCACTTGGCTTTAGGCAGGGCACTCAAACTTCCTGGGCTGCAGCTTTTTCCTTAGTAAAGTCAGGGGCTGGACTAGGCTGTGTCTCAGACCTCCACCCTGAAATGGTGTGTTTCTGATCCCTTCCTGGGGGCGGGGGAAATGCTGAGAGGTGGAAAGAACTGATTCCATACCAGGGGCAAGATCAAGAAACTGCACTATTAACCTTTTGAAATTCGAGCCAAAAGTGTGTTGTTCCCAGAATTGAGTGCTGTCATGCTCTATTTCAAAAAACGAGGCCTGATTAGTTTGGGGGCTCTGTTAATAAAAGGGTGAATTCACTCAGGAAACGGGGAAGAACTGAAGTGTCGAACAGTGCTCCCGTCACTAACTCATCATTAACTTTCTGACTGACATGGTGGGTGAAAAAAATGACATCACTGTGAACTGAAAATAGGATACCTTGGCCAAATTTGTTCCCTGTTGTTTTGTTACATAAATATAATGATTTTGGGGAAAAGTGCACTTGTGGTCTTTAAGACGGTCTAAAATATACCCTTAATAATATAAGGCCAAGCTATCTGCAGAACACTTCCCCCTTGTTTCCTCCATTCTATTATTTTAGCATCTGTCAAAACAAAATCTGTGGTTAGTAAACATATCCTCTCAATTTCCTGAGTAAGGCAGTTTTGGAGACAAGTATTCTTCTTAGATGTAAGTTCATATAAAGTCAAAATTTTCCAAATCAAAATATTTATAGCAAAAAATTTTCTTGACAGGAGCCTATTTTAACATACTTAAATAATATTATACATCCCCACATAGTAGCTACTTGATATTTGGGTATATGTATACACACACACCATATATATTGTAATATGTAATAACTGGACCTAGTGTATCAAATAGGTCATATGATATTTAACAAATTGAATATTCTCACAGTATATTTAAATATAATCCTATATAAAGCCAGGAGATAGGACCATTCATGAAAGAAGCTAACATTCACTGTGTATGTTTCGGTAAAGGCACATGCAGAATGAAATTGTATCCACATAGCAGTATTATAAGGAGCTTCAGTTGTTCCCATTTTTGATGTGAAAGAAATGAGAACACAGAGATTCACATATTGCTGAAGGATACACAGCAAGTAAAGCAGGACTTGAACCCAAATCTGTCTGATTCCAGCACCAACTGCATAACTCTACAAGCAGCCAATATGCAAGGGGAATCTGAAGAGCTGACTGGCTAAAAATAATCTCATGTATTTGCATAATTTCACTTTCTTTGATACTTTTATTCTGAGTATCTTAAAGGGCCAGGAGAGAAAGGAAATGTCAAGCAGCTGATGTGGAGAGAAGAGCAGACCGACCTGTGTTAACCTTCTGGTACCAGCGAACTCAGCACTCCCAGAGCCACACACCTGGAAGTGATGTCAATTCGAATCTTAAATTCTGATCTTTCTGTCTTCTTTTAGCAATTTGTTCTTTGTCTCGGCTAATAGTTTTCACTGTGTGGTTCTCGGACCTGCAGTGTCACCATCACCTGGAAACTTGTTGCAAACGCAGATTCTCAGGGCTCATCCCGGATCAACTGAATGAAAGAGTCTGGGCCCGGGACTTGGCGATCACGTCTTCCAGGTGACTCTGCTGCAGGCCTAAGTTCAAGAACCATCGTTCCAGGGCAAAGCTTTCCTTTCAGGAAGCCTCCTACATAGTTGAGGGAAAGAAGGGAGATGCGAGAGAGGCGATTCAGAAACTATTTTAAAGTGAGGTACATAGTTTTATCTTTTACAGCTCAACTTTTAAAAATGCATCTGCTTTGCTGCGTAAGCCCCATTGTATCAAGGGAAGGACGAGCCAACAGCTGCAGCTCCAGCTGGCTTGGACTCTCCGAGGTTAGGAGATGCGTGGAATGGGGTGGAGCTGGCAACCAGAAGGAATAGTGGGGAAAGAAAGGGAAAGGAGGCACTGATGATGCTTTCTCTTCCCACAGAAGCTGGATCAAACAGTTCTTGTCTTCTCCTTTGTTTGGGAATGGGCAAAGTCTGTTCTCCTTAAAGGTACTTTCTGCGGCAGCGGATTTGAAAAAGCAAAGTACGTTGGGGGCAGGTGGATCATGCAGGAATAACTGTGGTCTTGATTTTTGCCTCCTTGAAATGGGTCGAAGGAGAACAGGAGCATAGAGTGGGATAAAACACGTGACTTTGGCAAATGGCTATCCCTAAGCTTGGGGACCATTGTTTTTCCAATTCAGTGGAATTCTTTGCTGTTTTGAAGTGGCATTCAGACCTTGATTTGCTGTGTAAAACAAATAAAAATCAAGTAAAATCTCCCCCAGAAATTAGGTTATGATACAGCCTCTGCCAGTAGTCTCATTACTCATAAGCTGTGGAAATATCAGAAACTTGGAATAACACTCGTTACCCTGATGTGTAGTAAGCCATCTGGCTTTATTCAGTTTACATCTTATACAACTGGCAAACTCTAATGATTTATCATCAAGCCTTGGATATGGAATTCAGCCTTTGTGGGAACTCAATTTGTCAGGTCGATCTCAAATTGACATGCTTTCCTTTCCATTTTTTAAATTATACTACTTTAAACGGAGATACACTACTTCTGTTTCAGTTTTCAGAATTGCCAATCTTTATATGTATTCTATATGAGCATGACAATTTCCAGTAAAAAAATGAGAGAGAAAGAGATGGAACTCCATCGAATTCTAAATTCTCCCAGTTTAAATGAATTTAAAGTAAAATGTGAAAAATAGAGATCCAGATCTATTACAAAATCATTTCTTTTAACCATAAAAGTCAAATTTAATTTTTCTTCTGCATATCAGGCGTGGTTTAAATATAGCGCTCTGGGCCCCAGACAGCAATCTAGGAAATGGATGGATTAAATATGATGTGATCAATAGAAATTGTTGACATAAAAAGAAAATGGCATTCTTGTTCATAGCTGCAAATGTGTCTTATAGGGTTGGCTGGGGACACAGTAGCCCTGTATTAGAGGAAGGACAGAAAATGGAATTCAGACTGTTCTGTAAACACATGGCATGAATGGGGAAAAGCATTCTGCCTTGTAAACTATTTTTGATGTAGAGTAGTCTCAGTATGAATTGTTTAAAAGCATGTATAAATATGTATTATCTGGATACTGTCTTTCCTCAAATTCCCTGTCATCAGTCCAGGTTTAAAACACTAGTTGGCTTTGTATTTGAGAAACTAGGAGGAAAGTGGTCAAGCTTGTTGGGTCCCAGAAGAAATAGTATCTTCTGCTTCCCCTGAGGGTAGTGTAGGGACAGACACTGTGGCTTCCCCTGCAGCTGTCCTAAAGGGGAGCAGTGATGGACAATGAAAAGGCATCTTATTTGACAGAACGTGGCTGCTTGAATTGTGAGAAGTGATCACTTGCTCTTTCTGCTTTCGTTTTTGTTTCTATTTTGAAAGATGTTAAGACTTGACCACAAAGAAATGTTGTCTTACCTGTATTGATTTTTGTTCTAGAAACTCAGCTTTCAGCAATGATCACTGTAAGCCCTTTCACTTATTAGAAATGGAGACCGAAACACAACTATTCTACCAAAAAATAAGAAAAAAATGCAAAAATTAAAAAAAAAATGAAGCAACTGTTGGGTAAGAAAATTCCAAATGCAGACCATCTCAGTATTGCTTTTGATTTTTTATAAGTTTTCTTGAGATATGATTTAGAAATCATACAATTCACACATATGAAGTTTTTAGTAGCTTAATAGTTTTCAATAGTTTTTACTATATACATAGGCAAACACAACCATCCTTATAGTTGATCTTAGAGAATTTTCATCAGCACAAAGAAAAACCCCATACCCTTTGGCTGTCACCTCCCTATTCCTTCATCTCCTCAGCCCCAAGTCAACTCTGATCTACAGTCTGCCTCTGCAGATTAGCCTGTTCTCGACATCTCCTAGAAATGAAGCCGTACAGTATGTGGCTTTTGTGATTGGCTTCATGTTGTCATGCTTCATTCATGTTGTAGCATGTATCCCTACTTCATTCCTGTTAATGGTCAAATAATATTCTATGGGATAGACCACGTTTTGTTTATCCATTATGGGTCGATGGACATTGGGTTGTTTCTCTCTTTTGGCTATTGTGCACAGTGCTTCTATGAACTTTTGTGGGTAAGTTTTTTATTTGAAAACCTATTTTCTGTTCCTTGGGGTATATATTGGAAGCAGATCACTAGGTCATATGGTAATTCTATATTTAATTCCTTGAGGAAGTGCCAAGCTGTTTTACACAGCAGCTGCACCATTGTAAACCCCACCAGCAATGTGGGAGAGTCTGAGTTTCTCTACATCGCCATCAGTACTTGTTATTTTTCATTATTCTGATTATCATTATCCTAATGGTTGTGACATGGTATTTTATCGTGCTTTTGTTTTGCATTCCCTTAATGATGAGTGATGTCGAACATCTTTTCATGTGTTTATTGGTCATTGGTATGTCTTCTTTGGATAAATGTATATTCACATCCTTCGCCCATTTTTCTTTTTAAATTTATTTATTTGTTTTAGAGAGAGAGAGTGCACAGGGGAGAGGCAGAGGGAGAGGGAGAGAGAGTCTCAAGCAGACTCTGCCCTGAGCATGGAGCCCGATGAAGGGCTTGATCTCATGACCAAGATCACCACCTGAGCCAAGACCAAGAGTCTGTTGTTCAATTGACTGTGCCACCGAGGCCTTCCCGCCTTCACCCATTTTTGAATTTTAAGGGTTCTTTATATATTCTGGATACTAGACCCTTATCAGATATATAATTTTGCTCTTTATTTTAAAGTTGCAAAATATGGTACTGGCTGAAACACAATACCATTATGGATTGTTCTCTGTCATTGGTATGTAACTTCTGAAGGGGCAAAATAGTTTCATACTTTAGTCACCTTCAAAGTTCTAAGTACAGTGTCTGGGTATATGGTACATTATAAATAAATTCCTAGCAACCAAAACCAAGGATCTCTTTGAAAGAGTCTTGGAGGTCTTGTTGGCCATTATGGATCACTTTGAGTAGGAAACATTTCGGTTGTCTACATTTAGCTCTCTTGTCTACATTTAGTATGAAACTTCATGGATAGCTAGTACTAATCCACCTTATGGATGTCACAAAGATTACTGTGACTTATATGTGAGACATGAGTGTAGCTAGTTGTGGACAGCAGATTATAGTATAATAGACATGAGTATTTTGTCCTGTGTTTGCTCACTAGAATGGAGCTGATGAGCCCAGCAGGGGAAATATTTTGGTGCCTCATGTCCCTTGTACAAGGTACTCCAAGGCTACCAAGGAGATCTTGAGCATTCTGATGAAATTAGAATTCATGTGCAGTTCATTTCTTGTTCACATTTTCTACAATATATAGGACAAATATATAGGAGCAGCATTATGTATATATGTTTCTCTTTAGTAATTTAACTTGCAAATTTTAGAAAGAAATACTAGTTGCTTTTCCTAAAAGCGTTAGACATTTTTAGTATGTTTAAAGAAATATGTATTATCAAAATGAGAACCTTTAGGATAGGTATAGTCAATTCTGTGCTGCTTGGTAGAGGCTTAATTTGCATAATTTGTAACACGCTGCTATGGAAAATGACCTGGGAGCCAGATGGCTGTTGAGTGTTGAGGGTATGTTACACCTCTTGGTCTGACTCAGGGTTTCTATCAGTTGTCTGTAATTTTCCAGAGAGAGCCCCTGGTTCCTTTTCCCGGTCTCATTATATGACTACACTTCTGCTATGGTTTAGGAAGCTCACATTCCAATGATGATCTCTGAATTCCCATAGTTAGTTCATGATCATGTCTGAAGTTGTGATAGTCTACCTTGTATTTTGATAGTTTGTGGGCAAGCTTCTTGAAACAAGGAAGCTTCTCTACTACCATCCGTCTCTACTCTGACACCTCTCCTGGGTGCTCTGCACAGGCCTTCAGGAGTTATCTGTGGATTCAGTATATTTGCTGAGCAGACTGTTCTTCGTGAAGGTTCTACATCCTGCTTCGTTTGGTCTCTATTTTAAGCAGTGTTTTTAAGAGTAATAGAAAATAAAAGAGAAAAAAACCTCTATTTTAAGAGTGCCAGGAAAGACTTAAGCTTAGGTGATACCTACGGCCTGTCTCTTCTTGTCTCTTCTCTTTTTGGCTGTTGGAAGCATATGTTCCAAGCAAAGATATTGAACCCACTATGACATAGAGTTTTGTGACGATTTCCACTGTACATAGAGATAATTGTCCATCTCTTACCTGTGGAGATTTGGAATTACAGTTAGAGAGCTCTCACTATAATCAAGAATACCTAAGTTCAATCTAGAGCTTTGGCTGCAAATGACTAGAAAGCAGACTTCTTGTTTTTTGTCATTTCCCCAAACCCTGACCAATTGTTTTGGGAATTTACAGATTGTTTATTTCTCTCTCTCTAAGCCAGCATCTTCCTACCTAGCAATTTGTGTTAAGTCAGCTAGTCCATTTCTAGCCAGACTTTTTGTCTTTAAGGAGATGAGACCAAAAGATGACACCGTTTTTGAAGTACAGAGCAAATAGATTTAAACAGAGAAGGGCAAATATAAAATTAGGGCTTGGTGCACAAACCCATTGACCCTTGTTTGACGAAAGGTATTAAAATCACCTTAAGTCATGGCTTTGATTAAGCAATTCTCAGTTCACTCATTGATGGGTGACTTAAGTAATTATTTACATTTAGCCCTACTGCATTTCTGGAAACACCACTGATTTTTTTTTTTTTCTAGCTCAATGAGTATGACTTTCACAGTCTTGATGAAAATAAAAAAGTAAGTGTTCTGAAATACATAAATTCTTTTGTTCAGTCATTCAGCAAATATTCACGGAAGGCCTATGGGCCAGAGCATCAGATGTTAGAACAGAGGCTTTAGAGCAGAGCTTTTGATGTGAATCCTTGTGCCACTACTTATTAGCTAGGAGAACGTGGGCCGTTTTCTTAACTCCTCTGAACCTCAGGTGTTTTGATCTATACAATGGGCTTGATAAGTGCTGTTTTATAGGGCATATATTTAACCCAGGGCCTGGCATTCAGATTCAACAAATGTCCAGTTTCTCACTTTGTCCTTTTCTTCTCAGGCTCCCTCCCTTTTCTTCTGGCACGAATACGTCCAGGTACAAACGCTCATCCTGGTGGAACGTGCAGACTTGCTTCTGGCACCGATCTAGCCAAGAACTAAGAATGTACTAAATTAGAGTTCTTGTGGCTTATCTCGTCACCCTCAGACTGGCGAGGGCGCTTCAGCAGCTGGCAAGTTCCAGTCATTTGCCCCATTGATTACACATCAGCTTTCTAGCTTCTTCTCTCCATTGCTTCCTGGAAACAGTCTTGAGAGAACACATTCAGCTCTCTGCTCAGGTTTGAACTTATCCACACCTTTCCCCCTGCATTCATAAAATAAAACTAGTTGTGCAGGGGGGTCTGGTGCAGCTGATGCTCTGAGATGGCCTGTTGTTCAAGGTCAGGGCTAGGGGTCTGTAACTCGTGCCCTCTCAAGCAATCAGAATGCCAGGCCAACTCTGTGACAGTTCTGAGAGCTTCTCCCACTTAAGACGGAACTACCAGACCCCTATATGGCCACTTGATTTTCTCTGGTTCCTGCTTCTCTTCTATTGGAAGTCAGGGCCAGAGCAGTAGACGGGAGTCACAGAGCCCTGAATCCTTTCTTTGCCTAGAGGCTGGTCAACTTGCTGCTGTTTTGCATATTCTGATTCTTCCTATTGGCTTGACCTGCCCCACCTTCTCTGGGTCTTGGTGCAGGTGAGAGCCCCAGGCCATTACTCTCTACCACAGCTGGTCACTCCTGGAGAAGCTGAAAGCAAAGGCAATATTATGTTATTTAATAGAAAGTTAAATTTTCTTTAGAAAAACCATGACCTTGCAATTCTGGCCTACAGCTTCCTGCTCTGACATGAGGGCTGTTTGACGTGAATGCCTTCCCGCAGGAGAAGCAGAAACAAAACCATGTGGGTTGCTGTGAAGAGTACGGGACCCGGTTCTAGAAGTTTCCTGACTCATCAGTGGTCAGGGCTTGTATGTCACATGGGTCTCTTACACTTAGGTTTCTTTACCTCTAAAACGAAGACGTTTGATTAGGTCCATGATTCTCCACTGTTTTTCTTTCCTAAGACCCCCATCAGCAGCAGTGTTTCTGTGTGGTCTTGAGGTCTGTCTAGGACTGTGTCCCAGTGGCCAGGAATGGGAGAATAGGGGTGGATTTGGGGTTCCTTAAAGAGATTCTCTAGGTGATTTTTTTTTAAAGAATTTATTTATTTATTTGACAGAGAAAAACATAGCTAGAGAGGGTAACACAAGCAGGGGGAGTGAGAGAGGGAGAAGCAGGCTTCCCACGGAGCAGGGAGCCCGATGCGGGGCTCGATCCAGGAACTCTGGGAACATGACCTGAGCCCAATGACTGAGCCACCCAGGCACTCCTCTAGGTGATTTTTCTATGTAGCCTCAGGAGATGCTGCTGCTTTTCTCTTTAGAATCACTGAATTAGGTGTTTCCTATGGTCCTGCCTACTCTTTTTTCTTTTAAAGGATTTTTATTTATTTGTTTATTTTATATATATAAAGAGAGGGAGGGGAGAGAGAGAGAGGAGAGAGAGAGAGGGAGTGCACCAGTGCACAGCGGGAGGAGCAGAGGGGGTGGGACAAGCAGACTCCACACTCAGCACAGAGCCCAGTGCAGGGCTCCGTCGCGCCACCGCGAGATCATGATCTGACCTGAAATCAAGAGTCTGACGCTTTCCCTACTGAGCCACCTGGGTGCCCCAAGTCCTGCCTATTCTTAAAATCACTTGTTGAAAGAGATAAGAAGCCCTTTAACTATAGCGACTAAAACTGTAAGGCTCTCTCCTTTGGCACCAAATGCTTATTTACCCCAAAGATACAGATGTAGTGAAAAGAAGGGCCATATGCACCCCAATGTTCATCGCAGCAATGGCCACAATCACCAAACTGTGGAAAGAGCCAAGGTGCCCATCAACAGATGAATGGATAAAGAAGATGTGGTACATACATACAATAGAATACTATGCCTCCGTCAGAAAGGACGAATATCCAACTTTTGTAGCAACATGGACTGGACTGGAAGAGATTATGCTGAGTGAAATAAGCCAAGAAGAGAAAGTCAAGTATCGCATGGTTTCACTTACTTGCGGTGCATGAGGGGTAAACTGGAGGACAGTGGGAGAAGGAAAGTAAATGGGAACTAGGGTAATCTAGGGAGGGAAACGAAACAA
>PITA01016708.1:0-15574 GCA_004023965.1 Spilogale gracilis
GGTATTTTCTCATTTGCTCAACGTGTAGGAGACACTAACTAGTTTCTGGATTTCTCTCAGAGAAAAGTTTCTGGACTCCTCTCTGGATTTCAGCTCTGTGTGTAGCTGCACATTTGGTGCATCTGTGAGGAGAGAGAAATTCCAGAGCCTCCATTCTCCCCATCTTGGTCCAGGATTCCCAGAGAAGTTTACTGGAGAAGGGGGAGTTTTCTAAAGGTCAGATTAGACTCCAGGCATTTCATGAGATAAAGTTGTTTTCATTCGGTGAAAGTAATTTGCATCTCTTTGTCAACTTTGTATTGCTGAATGACAGAAGGAAGGCTACCATCTAGCTCCTCGGTTCCATGCATTTATACTTCCTAATGTCTATTTTCTCCCATATCTTTATCTCCAATTCCTGTTCTTCTCTTACTTTGCTACTGGACTCAAAGCTCACATTTCCCATGAGATCTTTCATTGTTGACCCAGTTAATTCTTTGATTAGTTGTTTCTGATGACGTGTGTGCCCAGGGTGCACTGGAACCATTAGCGCTTGCTGACGTGTTCCTTTGTACTGTTTCCTCCATGTGTGGGTACGTACTTACTTGAAGGAAGGGTCTCTCTATTCCCAAACCAAAATAAGGTTGGCTTCTGTTTCTTTAGTTTACCTCCCCTAGATCCAGGTTCTAGTTAGGGCAGTGGCTTTGTAAAATGTGTCTGATAACCTATGGGTTCTTGGCAAGCATATGAAAGCCACACTGTTCTGAGTGTGGAGTGGTGACTGAGGAACATGCTTACCGTACCATTTCTGGGTGGAAGAGGGAGGGTATTAGATGGCACCACACTGGAATTATCGTGGTCCTCAGCATTGGAACATTAGCTTTATCATGAATTCCACATAGACATTACTACTGCCTGCGGAGAAATTCACACTCAGACAAGATGAGGCTTCTAAGAAGAATGAAGATCATATAGTTTAGAAAGATGGAGAGCTGCTATATTGTACAGTTATTCCTGAGATGAGCAAACGAGCAAGGGAGGCTGCCAAATGTTTGCAGATGTATGAGATGAGAGTTGGTAACTTTGAACATGGCTGAACAAATTCTCAGAGTGTCTCATGATTCCTCAGAAGGAACTAGAGCAAGAAGTCAACCCCTACACAGAGGGTTTAGGTGGGTCTATGTGGGATTCACAGAAGGATCCCTAGGACCTGAAGGACTTTAATCCAGATCACATCATTCCGTTAGCCCCTGGTTTGTTCAGCATTTGACAACTAATTATTATCGATCAACTACTCTGTCCCAGAGTCATGAGTTTCTTGGTCAGAATGAAATGGGGATGGGTAGCAGAACCCATTCTTCTTTGTGGTCTATTAGGTATTTGAGTGTATAGTGTAGATTGTATGTGTTTTCACTATAGAGTGTTGGATCAGCCATTCAACAAATTCTCTTATAGTCTTTGTAATATTATTTATCAATGAGGACCTCTAGACATCATATATGTGGCTATATCCAGGGGCCTTGATTAGGTGGCCTGTACCTGATTTTTTATAGTTCATGATTTTGGTGTCCAGACTGCAGATAAGCAATCCTCCTGCACTGACAAGACTTATTCCTGCCTAGTCCTGCTATACATTATACTAGCACATGAACAAACCATTATCTTGACAAATATTTTCGTGGCATTCTACGGAGAAACGCCTGTTGACAATCTTTACCGCTAAAGAGTTATATCTTGTGTCAATGGAAGGCTAGAGGACAATTCTTCCAGCTCCACTCATTCCCTAAACAACACCGTCCAGTTCTTTACTTTTCAAAATAGCTTCCTTTATTCCCAGCTGGTTTTGAGAAAGTGAGATCCACTTCTGCCATGAATTTAGCCTGTGCTCTGTGTTAATGCAGATTACGAATTTCTGCAATAGGCTGCCCCCAAGTAAAGCATAGTTTTTATATCCTTCATCCCTTTCCTGGCTATTAGGACCCCCATGGTGGAGGCTGACCCTCCCTGTCTTCCAGATGTTCCCAGTCACCGTGAGGCACACATCCAAGACCACCTTCTCTGGAAAGGACACTTTTTGGGGGACCGACATTAATTGAGTGGCTATGATATGCCAGACAGTATAGAGTCTCTACACTTGATATTCAAGTCCATGAGGTAGGCATCCTTAAATCCAATTTAAAAGAAAAGGAAACTAAGGCTCAGAAATTTGGAGTAACCAATTCAACTCGGTCTGATTCTCAGGTCTTCATTTCTTCTGGTATACCCAAGAGCTCTCTACTTTATACTTTCCTCTTTACACACAATAAAATTTGCCTCAATCACTGACCAGTTACTTTCCATCTTCCAAGCCCCTAATGTTAGGTGTGAGTGTGAAGGTTTTTGCTAAGATGTTGACCCCTGACTTGATCTTTCTCAGGTATATTTGCATTTTAAGAGTTCATCTAACCAAAAAATATTTACTAATATTTAACATTTAAATATCTGTGGGTTTAAGTGCTCACTAGCTGTGTAATTTGGCCAAGTTGCTTAACTGCCGTGCTTCATTTTAACAATATAATAATTCTGAGAATTAAATAATTAAAATTACATGAAGCTCTTAGAACAAGGCCTAGAACATAGTATGTACTTAAATCTTCTTCTTCTTCTTCTTCTTCTTCTTCTTCTTCTTCTTCTTCTTCTTCTTCTTCTTCTTCTTCTTCTCCTCTTCCTCCTCCTCCTCCTCCTCCTCCTCCTCCTCCTCCTCTTCTTCTTCTTCTTCTTCTTCTTCTTCATTAAAGGTTTATTTATTTATTCTAGGAGAGAGAGGGGGAGGGAAAGAGGAAGAGAATCCTTAAACAGACACCCCACTGAGTGTGGAGCCCAAGGCGGGGCTCACCCCACGACCCTGAGATCGTGACCTGAGTTGAAATCAAGAGCTGGAGGCTTAGCTGATTGAGCCACCCAGGCGCCCCACTCAAAATATCCTTGAGACAGGCACATACTCTGCCCAAGGCTTGGGGGACACCTGGAGCCACATGAGCTCAATTCAGCTGCATAATGATATTGCATAGGCTACTTCAGAAATGAATTTTGGGGCAATAACAAAACTGTTCTGAAATAGCTGAAATTGACTGAGCATATATTATATGCCAGACTCTAAGCTCAGGGCTTTACTTGGATTATCTCATATATTCTGCAACCCCTACGAGGAGCCATGATCTCCGTTTTACAAAGAGAATGTCTGAGGGGCGGAGCAGGGATCTGACCCCACCAACCAGTCTGACTGCAGAATCCTCCCATCCTCAATGTCCACTCCTTCCTGAGATCTTATGTTTGATGGCAGTTTGATGTGGTCTGTCACATGCCTCTCTGTTAGAATCCCTCGGCCTTCTCTGTGCGCTGTACTTCCCATATTACTTCATAGTGATGTATCGCCAACTAGAAATAGACTTTTTTTTTCCCTCCTATTTTAACCAGTGGGGTCTGTATGTTATGAGCTTTGTGCAGGTAAGCCATGAGATACCTGGCTAGGGCTGTTGTTTGCAGGAGAGATAAAGAGGGAGGAGGGAGGAGGAATTTGGCCAAATGTGAATATTTATGTTTTTCCAGATAATTAACTGTGGCAGCTTGTAAGTGAAATATTTGCCAGTGCTCATGAACATTACCCAGTGTAATGCTATCTTTTGATTAAACAACATATGTTCCCTAATAATGCATATGTATGAAGGATAAAGAGAAAGGTGCCAAGAGGCTTGGAATTCTGGATTTCTCAGATTTGGTGGATGTCATCCAGATTCGTACACAGTTCAGGATTTTCCAGGGAGAAAGGAAGACTAGGATTCTTTGATTATGTAATGTTGTTCTTCTAATCCACCTACAAACAATATTGTCAGGTGATAATGTGAATAATACTACACACAAAGGGCACTGCATTAAGTCTGGTAGTAGGAGAGAAAATGAGCAATTTCATGAATTAGGCTTTGGTTTAATTTCTCACGGTTACTCATTTTCTAGGTCACTGGGTCTCAAACTTTAGCTGTAGCGGCTCTTGCTAAATAGATTTCTGGGCTCCAACAGAGTCTCCGCTTCAGCAGGTCTTGGGTAGGGCCTGAGGAAACTCATTTCTAGCAAGCTCCCAGCTGTTGCTTGCACTGCTGGCCTGGGACCACACTTTGAGAACGGGAGACCTAGGTTGAGGTTTACATTGTGTGAAGCCACACACGAGCATGCTGACTGATAAGAGGTCCCACTGAGATAATGAAGCTGCATTTATCCTCACCTGCTCTAAGAGCTTCGAGTCACATTTCCATTTATCAAGGGTACTCAGCATTTGGTGAAATGGCACCCAACATAAAATCAACCCGTGGTTAGCCAAAATTGTAAACTAGACTCTAAATATACACTTGTAAGTTATTTCTCTTGCTGTAGCCATGAGCAGATCTTCAGAAATACAGTGACAAGGAAACGGCTTGAACAGAAAAGTGCCCATCTGCAGACATCACGGTACCTGGTTGGTGGATGCTCAAGCCCTCAGTTTCTGGTTGGTCCACTAGGTGGTGCTACCGTCTCCATTCAGGGCTGTTCTTGGTCTCTTCTCCCTTCCTGGGAGGCTTAAGTTCTCAGGACATACACTTCACAAGGATGGAAACTTTGTGTGATATTTTGGGTTATTCTGAGTGCTGTTTATATCCCAGCACAGTTACAAATATTGGAAAATATATGACTGAAACCAAACCAAGTAGGAAACCATGGCAGCCAGATTGTACCATGGCTCATTGCATGGCGTTCCGTGATCAAAAAATACCATCTGTAGAATATGAAGACTCAGACTCCAAGTTTCAATGGGTGTCAGAAGTACAGCTTGTCAGACCCAGAATGGTCAGAAAAAGAACTTCCCTGGAATTTAGGGACTCTTTTCTCTTATCTCAGTCTCAGGTGGGTGACTCAGTCATTCTCCTGAGTTCTCATTTTCCATCATGAGCTTGACAACCCTTTGCTGGTCTAGAGCGCTGGGAAGAGTATGCTAACTTTAATCAGCAGGTGAATTGTCTGGGTTGTTGAATTCTGAAGTGAGGATTTTGAATAGCTGTGGAACAACATAGGGACACCGAGGTAGATAATTAATATATCTGTCCAAGCCAGAGGCTCTCCACCAGGGACATCTGGTGTCTGGAGAACTTTAGGGTTATTGCAACTGGGGAATTACTACTGGCATATAGTGGCAAGGGGCCAGAAAAACTGCTAAATATCCTCAATGTACAGGACAGCACCTGGCAACCAAGAATTGTCCAGCTCCAAATGACCACTGGGCCAAGGTTGAGAAAACCTGGGCGTAAGGGGATAGGGGAGAGAGCTGAGACAGCCTCATTTATGGGGTGCCTTGGAGAGCAAGTATTTGTGGCGTGTGATATCTGAGGTTCCAAATAAAGGATCCATACAGTGACTCAGGAGCAGCTGGGAATGTTAAACCAACCGGGAGGAGGACGTGGACAGATCGGAGGCTTGAGGCCTCCGGGGAAGCAAGGCTATGGGTCGGGCCCATCAGCGTGAAACCCAGCTCCTGCAAGAACGAGGCATTCACTTCAAGTCCGAGAAACAAACAAGCGCTTTCCTGTTATCCTCGAGCGGGGCTGCAGAAGTCATTAAATGGCATTTTGAAGAGGGAAGGATGATTTCTTTCCCTTCAAACACAGTGCTCAGTTAATTTATTCCTCCTGGACGTGGAGCGAGCCGGTGCTGGACAGAGTGTGGAAATACATGCCCATACCTCATTATTTCTGGTGGGCGTTTCAAAGGCGCTTGCAGATTTAGTGTCCTGTTTGGTGTGACTTGTATACCACCTGTCAGTAGGCTGCTTTCCTGCTATGTCATTAATATTTAAATAATGTGATGTAAAGGTCAAGCTGTGCCTACGGCAATATTAAAATACATCATTTAGTTTTTCTAGGTAGTAATGCAAAGGACTAGGAACAAGAGCTCACAGGAGACCGTGAAAAGGTAATAGTCCCACTAGTTAAGAGAGAAGCAGCCACATATATTTTCATTGTATTTATATCATTAATAAATTAAGGAGGTTGCTTTTCCAAAAAAAAAAAAAATCAGGACCAGAAATCTACGTTGCTGGGTTGAATTGTTACAAAGCCCAACTAAGGGGTGTGAGCTCTACCTAGACAAATCCTGAGTGAACAGCAGAGCCTCCGGGACTTGGTTTCCCTCTGCTGTTGCTCTCGTGGGCCTCCATTCTCCTCACCTTGATGGTCAACTCAGATCCCCTCTCCTTGAAATGCCTTGGCTGGGTCCACTCATTCTCACCGGATAGAGCTAGTCTCCACCATTGCTGCTTTGGGAAGGAGCTCATTAACAAATTTACCATTTTACTAAAGAGGCAGTGGTAAACATCTGCCGGCTCTGGGCCACTGGGCATCCAGTGGCCAGCTCCACCTTCTCTCCGGTGTTGCTGTGACAGGAAACAGGTGGCTGGCTCCCACCATGGGTGTTGGAAACTCCCATTGTTCCTCTTGCTTTGAGGAGACTCAGCAGGTAGGATCAGTGACGTCACACTGAGAGAATGTTCCTGTTCTTTGGAGCACTGAGGTTTTCTTGGTTCTCTCTGTGACCAGCCTAGTTTCCAGAGTGGTCCCTAGACTCTGAGCTTCCTGATGCTGTCCTCCCAAGGACTTCCTTTCACAGAATGAGAAATGCACTTTGGTGAGACTTCTCCTGTTATCTGAGTTTGGTCTGAAGACCAATGCTGAGAGTTCATACTTGGCAAACGCTCGGCAAAGCCAACTAGTTTTGTGAACTTGAGCCCTCCCATTTCTTGCCTTGGTAAAAATGGCGGTGTTGGCTTCCTGTTGCTGCTATACCAAATTAGCACAAACCCGGAGGCCTAAGACAACCCAGATGTGCTATCTTACAGTTCTGGAAGTTAAACGTCGCAAATAGGTGTCTTTGGGCCCAAGTCAAGGTGCCAGGCTGGCCATACTCCTTCCGGAGGCCCTGAAAGAGAATCTGTTTCCACTTCCGTGTTCTGTGTTCTGCCCATAATCCTTGGGTCATGCCTCTTTAAAGCCAGCAACCACGTGGCTCTGGCCTCTGCTTTCGCAATCACATCTCATGTGACTCTGGTTTTACTGCCTTCCCCTTTCACTTATGAGGACCCTTGATTACATTAGATCCACATGAATAATCAAGAACAAGATCCCTCTGACAAGACCCATAACTCCTCTCTTTGGCTATGTAAAGGAACCAAGTCATACGTTCTGGGCGTTAGGATGTCAACATCTTTGGGGCCATTGTTCTCTCTACCACAAAAGGGAGAGGAACTTTTTTCTACATACTATTTCTTTTCTCCTTTTTGGGGGCCTGCATTTCATTTTAAAATGAAGCACATAGGTGTTTTATTTTAGGTGAAAGGGGTTAAGAGTACACTAGAGTGATGAGCACCGAGGAATATAAAGACAAGACCCAAAACAGTACAGATCTGTTACAGAGACCCCAAATTTTAGCATAGTGAATTATTATAAAGGAACTACCCATTTAACCTCCATCCAGACTGAGCAACAGGACTTTGCCAGCTGTCTCAGAAGGCCTCTGTATGCCCTGTCTCAAAGGCTGTCCCCTGCTCCTACAGAGAGCCTAACTTTATAGTAATCAGTACTTTGCACTTTTTATGGTTTTTAAAAAAAGATTTTATTTATTTATTTGACAGAGAGAAACACAGCTAGAGAGGGAACACAGCAGGGAGACTGAGAGTGGGAGAACATCTCTTAATGTATAGTTGTTCTCTCCATCCCTTTCTTTTGCTTACAATTTTTCTGTGGGACCAGTAGACCCATAGAAGCTTATTGTAGTATGGAAGGTGTTGATTGCACCTTCAAGGCACAGTTAACATGCCCCTTTGTCTCCTGTGTCTCCTGCAAGCTCCATCCAGAGGCTTGATCTGATTTGGCTTTGATCCCTTTGGAAAGACTGTAGGTGATGGTGTTTTCTTTCACCAAGAGCCCCGCGATGTCTCCTTTTTGCTCTTTTTTTGATGTCAGCACTGCTAGTGCTCGATGCCCAGACTAATTAATTCAGGTGGCAGGATGGTGAGGTCCTAAAGATGCCATTTAAAAAAAGAGGTAAATAGTTTGGGGAGGGAAGGATTTGTGGGTCATGGGCATTTGTGGATGTGAGGATTCCCAACCACTGCATCCCATGCCTGTGAAGTCATAGGAGGAAGGCTTCAAGAAAAACCCCTTCAGATGTATCCAGAGTGTAAGATGTCATAAGCCCTCTCCTTGCTACTACAGAGCGAGGTCATGGAAACATCCTCAGGGGAACCTGAGGCATCTTTTAGGATTTGTGTAAGTGTAAGTGATAAAGATAAAGGCTGGTTGGAGCTGTAGTCAGCAGGGTGAAGAGAGAGGGCTCCGTGGGGCAGCAAGTCATGGTTCCAGGGAGCCATTTGGACCTTGTGGCCAGTAGCTTCCCGGACTTCGTCTACCTCACGGGGCTGCCTGTGTGGACCAGGAGACCCAACAGATCCACACTTATGGGGAGGCTGGCTGGAATAGGAGCTGAGGGGCAGAGTGTGCTATCTGGGGTCACCTGGGTCATGGGATGGTCCTTCTTGGAGGTACCCGTGAGGGGGTCATCAGGGCATCCTCAAGACTCCCTTACAGAAAAGAGCCACCTTTGGCTATCTACCAAATGGCCCTTTGCTGCTTTAACTCTTTGTCCCTCCTTGCTGTGCTGGCCTGGAGAACTAGGAACAGAGGAGTGTTGGAGAGAAGGAGTGTAAAAGGCGTCAGGAAGGTGGAAGAGCAGAGAGCCCTCACAGTTGGACTTCTCACTGCTTTCTGTAGGTTTATGGGTCTGCTCCAAGCCTAGTGTGAGGCCAGGGTTCAAGGAGGGCTGAGAGATTACAGTCCCAGTACTAGCAAATTGGACCGGGAATGTTTATGCCTAAAAATGACAATGTTCATGAACACAGAAAAACGACAGAGAAGCTGTAGAATTTGATCTTCCCCATTGTTGCCAGGGGCCAGGAAGGGGTGGCCCTGTTAGAAGATGTCTGCAAGGTAGCAAAAGAGGGGGGGACAAAGATTTTTTTTTTCCTGATTGTATCTTGCCAATGATGACACTCGGTTCACTTAGGGAACCTGGAGTCAGTTACGTGTCTGTTTCCCACACCTGAAACCGGAGCACCGTGCAAAATGCGAGTGCCATGCCTCTCAGAGGTATTTGCATTGTGAGGCAGGATTCCTTTTTAAGGTCAAGGTTAGATGTTTTTGACATCCTTCACAGGGTGGGAGTATGGGAGGGAGGAAGAGATAGTTCCATTCTCACCTTAACTGAAACCCAGTGAGCTCTTCCTGTGCTCGGGCTGCTGCCTTCTTGTTGCATGTCGCAGGCTGTCGGGCAGAGGAACTGTAGGTTCTAGTGGTTGCCCTGTCTTTATGGCTTTTGCTAGTGATCCCCTCCCAGGTCACTTAATGACTCCAAGCCTAGTTTCCTTATCTGTGAAGTGGGAATAATAACAACTTGTAGGATTGTGAAAATTCAATGAGGTGACACATGCGAAATTGGGTTTTAAACTGTGAGGAGTGAACCGACGGGAGAGATTTTTCTTTTCAATTTTTGAATACGTACACATTTGCATAGCTTACAATATAAAAGGTGTAAAGAGAAAGTTCCTGGTCATGCCTATCCCTCAATGAGCACCGTGTTCTTCAGGGAGGAATTGTTCTGTGAGTAGATATACTTTGGTGTGTTCATGGCGGAGATGAGTTTGGGTGTCTTCCTATGGCGCCATCTTGGACTGGAACCAAACTGGGGTACCCAGTTGTCATCCCAATCTCCGACAGGCATCCACTATGACGGGTTGCTTTATGTGTACAGACACCAACATATATTCTCATTCTTTTCCTTCTTTTTACTCAAAGGTATTACACTAGTATACTGTTTTTTGGCAACTTTTCTTTTTTGCCTTCTGCTTAATAATATATCTTGAATATGCTTCTATATCAATATATAGCTCCTCCTTTTTAAAAAAATAGCTGGTTTAATAAGTCCTCTCTTGATGTAGAGCTAGAATACTTCCAATATTTTTCTATTCAGATAAGTCTGTAAGGAAGGACTGTTTGTGTAAGCTTATGTGTGCTTGCATACTGAAATTGCTCTGTCAAAGGGGGAATAGTTTGTCTTTCTTTGCTAGTACAGGTGTCTTGGTTGGAATGAGAGATTTTAGGCGGCTCTCCCTTTCTGAAGCTCTCGCCAAGTTATGATTATTTTCCTCTGGACAGGACTGACCCATGCCAGAGGCCAATTTTTTGTAACTTTTAAATTTGAGGAAAGAGAAGGCAAACAGGAAGCCTTGGTCTAGAGTTGAATTTCTCTCTTTCGGGCACAAAGAGCCTGCCTCTAGGGAAAAAGGCACCACTACTATTGCTTCTTTTCCATGTTTTATTTTATTTTATTTTTAAATCTATTTATTTATTTATTTGAGAGAGACGGAGAGAGAAAGAGAAAAGGTGAGCACAAGTGGGTGGAGGGGGAGAGGGACAAGTAGACTCCCCACTGAGCAGGGAGCCCAAATCAGGACTTGATTCCAAGACCCTGAGATCATGACCTGAGCCAAAGATAGGCATTTAAGAGCGCTTTTCTCACCCAAGGAATGGAGATAATAACACTTAATCCACAGAGTAGCTGTGAGGCTGAAATGAGCTCCCACCACACACACACACACACACACACACACACACACACACACTATACATATTGGACACATGGCGGTTAGGTTAGTGGGGATATCTGATGGCCCCTTGTTCAACTCAATCCACTCTGACAAAGTGAAATATGCCAGGTGCCAGAGGAAGGGGAGCTGAATAAAACCATGCATGTATGTGTCATTCATAGCCTGTGGTCTTAGTGGCCCACAGACCCCACTTCTCAATGCTCTCAGTGGGTGTCATGGAAACATGCCTGAGGCTGGGACAGCTCATCCACCTCCCTACAGGTGACATAAACCGAGTGGACACGGGCAGGTAGATCAGTGGTACAAAGCCAGCCAGGGCAATGCTAAGCAGTCACTGTGCAGAGGGAAGGATGCTTACAGAGGGACAGAGGCAGTGGCTGAGAAGTGAAGATGGAGAGCCAGGCAGAGAGTGGACCACGACAGTCTTGATCATGAAGTTCAAGCTTTTTTTTTTTTTTAAGATTAAAAAAATTATTTGAGAGAGAGAGAGAGAGCATGCTCAAGACAGAGCATGAATGGGGGAAGGGCAGAGGGAGAGAGAGATAAGCAGATTCCCTGCTGGGAAAGAAACCAGGAACCTGATATGGGCTTGATCCCAGGACACTGAGATCATGACCTGAGCTAAAGGCAGATGCTTAACTGACTGAGCCACCCAGGCACCTGAAATTCAAGCTTTTAAACAATTCTAAGAGCAATGGGCTCCAACTGAGGATTTTCAGTAAGAGTGTAACTTGCAATGCACTTGTATTGTATGTAGAAAAAGCACTCTGGCAATGTGCAGGAAAGGGTGAAAGGGGAGGATGCTGGGCGGGGAGCTGGGCGAGGGGCCATGGGGCAGAGGCTGCGACTCATTAAGAGAGTACAGACTGGCGGAACGGGTGAGGGGTTGAGGCCACAGTCTGGGGGGAGTTCTGGGTTTCTGGCTCCAGTGGCCAAGTGGATGCTGGTGCCATTTCTTGAGCCGAATGCATAGGAGAAGCTGGTGTCTCAGGAGGCTGGAGGGTTTGTTTGGTAGTAAGCCTGAGCGGCTGGAGGGAAATGTAGTGGGGACATGCAGCAGGCAGGCGATGTGTGAGCGAGATCAGGCCAGGCAATGGCTCAGACCAGTTTCTACATCCTTGTGCTGTTCTTATTTATTCTTTTGGGAATGTACTTCTCTTCCTTTCATGTCCACATCCTCTCCCAGCCCCCTCAAAGGGGCCTTTTCCCTACAGCAGAGATCTTGCGCCCCAAACCCCAGCAGCCCTGGGATGTTGTGCCTCAGTTTATGGGCCCTTGTTTACTACTGCCACCTGCTTGCTGAGACAGAGCCTGGCCCGTGCATCTGAACGTAAGAACTTAAGTGTTTCTAGCCTCTGAGGGATGCCGTGTCCACTAGCTACAATCACGTGTAATGAGAAGGTAGATTCAGTGTTTCCTTCTTTGGTTACAGGAATCATGATCATTCATGCCGCTGTTTGTTTTATCAACATATCAACAGGTTTTCTGACTGAAGTTCTTAAACCTCCTCCTTTCCCAGCATCAGTGGCAGCTTGCTGCTTCCCTGTCTCTCATACATGCCCCCTGTTTCTTCCTCTAATGGAATTCATTAACCATTGTTCCTTCCCTTCCCTGTGGACGTCTGCAAGCCCACAGGCAGATGGCCTAGGAAGAAACCCAGTTGTGGAGAAGAAAGCACAAGCCCCTTCCGTGTCTCTTTTTGAACATTGCCGAACAAGCATTGCGACTGAAATCACCCCAAATTCATCAGTTCCGGCACAGCATCAAAGAAGAAGAAAGACTTTTAATGGGGTGGGTGGATCTTTGTAAATCTAGTAGCTCCTTTGAGGGGAAGAAAACCCTTCACATTTTTCGCTGCCATAGAAACCATCTCTTTCAAGTGGGTTGTCAATAAAAACAAGGTCCTCGGGCTTCATGTTTATATGAATACGTGTATTCTCTTTTCAATATGGAGAAGTCTGGCTTATTTCTCTCGGAGGCGTCCGGTCTGTTGATCTTAGTCTTGTTCTGCCTGATGATAGTCATGGGGAAACCTTCAGTCCGTCTTTCTGGGGTCAGAGCTAAGAAATGCATGCAGCTGGAAGATGTCAGTGTTCCTTCAGTACAGAGGTCTCGTGTTCCTGAGAGCCAATGAATCATGGAACGCCTGTGACACGAGGGCCAGTGGCTGTCTTGAGACATTTCATCTGTTTATCACAATTCACTTTGTGAGAAGAATCAGGGATTCCATGAGGGCGGCCGAGGGTTGCCGTTCCCTGGAAGTTGCCCTTTGTGCGGCCCTTCTCGGGTTTTGATCGGCAGTCGCGCTGCAGAGCACGCGGAGAGTGTGAATCCCGATGGGAGCGGACTGTGTGGACGCTGCACTGCCAAATAGCGGCAGTAAGGCTCTCTGGGCGACCTAGGGCTCCAAAGCTTTCTCTACTAACCTTGAATTAAGCGTCACTGATTTTGCACATTTAAAATGCACACCAGGAGAAGTCTCCTTAAAAAAGCTGCCTGTTTACCTTCAGTTTGGTGAAGTATTCCTCTTTTGCATTCTCATAGCCTCTGTCTCGTCACCCGAAGAATATTGCATATGTGCTATGTTTCTGTGTTCCCCGCCAAACTGTCCACTTTTAAAGGTAGGGACAGAGACTTATTCATTCATTTTCTTTAAATATTTATTTATTTATTTTTGGCGGGGGGAGAGAAGCAGGAGGGGCAGAGGGAGAGAGAGAATCGCAAGCAGACTCCTTGATGACAGTGGAGGCCAATGTTGGGCTTGATCCCAGGACCCCAGGATAATGACCTGAACTGAAATCAAAGAGTTCGATGCTTAACTGATTGAGTCACCCAGATGCTCTGGCCTTATTCATTCTTTTACTGCTGTGTTCAGTTCAGTGCCCTGTACATAGGACGTTCTCAATAAACTATCTTTCAACAGAGCTGAAATGGGTTAAGGGCCCCATTCCTTAACTTGGGGTGAGCTTTTCCAGGGAAGGTACCACCTCTCATTTATCTTTGGAATAATAATGAAGGGAATAGCTTACATTATCATTTCTAATCATCTAATCAATTCCGTAAGATCCGTCCCAATTTTTCAGATTGTGTTACTGGTAAGTGAAGGATCTGTGATTTTCATACAGCCCTGCTAATTCCAGAGCACGTGGCCAATTTCTTGTTTAGAGAAAACATTAATAGATGTTTGTTGAATGAATAAATCTCATAAACTGTGGGCGCTCAGAGTCATTAAATATGTCCCACACGATTTGTAGATAGCCAACACTAATTTCTCAGGGGCCTGCTGCAGACATTTGTGGTGAGCAATCCTGAGCATTGTTCATAAATATTTTGGTTCTCATTCCCCCAGACATGGAACACAATTCACTTCCCTGTTACTTTCTGCTGGTCGTAGATGCATGACTTGTGCAAGACCATTAAATATGAGTAGAAGTGGTGTGTGTCACATATGGACAGAAGCTTTGAGGGCCAGTGTGTGCTTGACATTTACTCTCTCTCTGCAGTGATGAATGCGGACGTAAGTGCGGGAATGATCCATCACTCACCTGAGTCCCTGAGTGACCGCAGTAGCGAAGTCCCTTGACAACCCACGATGGCCATGTGTAGTGTGAGGGAGAAATCTCTGTTTTGCTGTTGGCCACTGGGGATTTGTTGTAACTGTAACACAACCTTATGCATCTTGGTACAAATACCAAATGGCTGTTTTCCTTTCCTTTCGGGCTCTGGACGCCCCTTGAGGTGGTGAGGGGGTCAAGGTACAAGCAGTCCTCAGAAGATCCCTGGTCATTCGACAAGTTCTAATTATTTCTCCTACTGTCCCCTTTAGACTTCAAGGGCAAACGGTCTTGTCTTAACTGGAAAACTCTTGATGGTCCCTCCTAGATATTATTCCTTTTGAGAGTATTGCTCATATGATTCTGTTTCTCGGTTTGGTGTGTCTTAGGTTCAAGTCCCCAGGAAGAGACTCAGAGATGAGAATGTTTTATTCCAGAGGGCTCTAAGAGGGGACTAAGGAGGAAGTTGGGCAGCAGGACAAGGAAGGGGAGGAAGCCAAGCCACCGTGTGGTCTCAGGTCAAGTCTTCAGCAAGATTCCTGGGGGGCTCTGGAAGGTTAGTTACACTGGCATGTTCTCACCTGGAGCCAATGATTTGGGTTTCCTCATTCTCTCGCTTAATAGCTATTGGCTGGTGGTTGCCCCATGGTGGGGGGAGCAGATTGTACACTCCCAGGAAATGGCCTTCTATTAAGTTGAGGGCGTCCCCAAAGAAGATATGCAGGTGCTGCTTATGGAAAGCACAATGAAGGAGGGAGAAAGAGTAGCATAGAAAGAGTTAATTTGGGGAGATCTTTTAGTTTTGGCCTATTTGAAATTATCTTTGCCTAGGCATCTTTCAAGGAAAAATCAAGGACTGGTTTCCCCATTTCCACATGACAGTGAAAGAACAGGGAGACATGGAGGCCCAGAATGACCCTCCTGTCATTAGAGAGGGCATGGTGATGAAAGACAAAGTTGACACTTAGGACTCCTGAACCTGGTAACAGAAGCTCACCCACCAGGCTTTGGGCATTCTCGGTGTGAACATTGCATGTTTCAAACACTTAAGTGGGCTCTTCTTTAATAAAATCTGACATGCAGAAATCTAAATGGACTGCAAAGACAAATTAGAGGATGTCCATTCACATTACAAAAGCATTTCCTGAAGCTGAATGGGCAAATGCCAACATTCCTGTAAACAGTTGCCAAGACATCAAAAATAAGAATCCCACTGTGTAGACTGTTTAAAAAAAAAAAAAAACTTTACTAAAAGAGGTTGGAGACTTTCCTATTTTTTTTAGGTTTCTAACAATGACTTCTGTGGGGGCCTGAGATGACT
>PITA01016708.1:15674-36784 GCA_004023965.1 Spilogale gracilis
TTTTTCTAATTAGTAAGAAAACATGGTTGTGCAACACCCTTCCGCCTCCTCCCCCTCCTCCTCCTCCTCCTCCTCCTCCTCCTCTTCCTCCTCCTCTTCCTCCTTCTTCTTCCACTTCTTCTTCTTCGTTTGTGTGTTCTTGGATTCCCTCCATCTTTATGGAGTCTTACTGGGTAAACTCTAAGGCACATGCTCCATAGAATTGTGTCTCTTGCCTCTCAATGCAGAAGAGCCTATAAAATATGATCCCTGGCAGGCAGGATCAGTCTGTGATTAACAAGAAGGAGAACATTAAAGCTATGGGTACAGATAGATGTTGGTGTTGTGGTTTAATGTATGTGCATGAAGTTTTCAGCTCTCCTGCCTTCAGGAGATGGAGCCTAAGCTTCATCTTCCTCTCTTCTCCGGAGTGTGGGCTACACTTGGTGGCCTGCTGATAAAGAACAGAATAAGGCAGGAGAGAAAATGCCAGAATATGGTTCCAGAAACTAGGTCATAAAAGGTATTGTTGCTTGGTCTTCCTTCTCTCTATCTGTGTCTCTCAGATTGCTCCTTTTGGGGGATGCCTGCTGACATACCACACGAGGAAACTCAAGCAGCCCCATGGTGAGGGGTCCTTTGCCAACGGGCACGTGAGCAAGCCATTTTGGAAGTAGATTCTCCAGCCTTACCAAGTCCTCAGATGACTGCAGCCCTGGCTAACACCGTGAGGTAACCTTATGACAGACTCTGAGCCAGAACTAGCCTTCTATGTTGTCCCCAAAGTCCTGACCCTTGGAAACTATGAGATAATGAAGGTATGCTGTTTACGGCTAAGTTTTGGGGGTAATTTGTTATACAGCAATAGATATTTAATTCAGTGGCTATTCAGGGACTCAGGAGAAGGACTGTACATCTTTGTTTCTACCCACCTGCCGGCCACCAGGCATGGAGACTTAGACTTCTTCATGGGGGATGTCGGCATAGCACGCTTGCGTGAAAAATGAGGGAAAGTGGATTCTCAGCAGAGGGGATGTGAGTGGACTCAGCTGCTCCCTCTAATGGCCGAGACCTAGTCAGCAGCCTTAGAGAGCCCGACTCAGAAGCTCCCTCTAATGGCCTCTTCGGGTGTAGGTGGTGAAGATTCCCCACTATCACTAGCCTTGGAATACTTCACCTGTTTGTGGGTTTCCCAAACTCTGGACACCTTTGAAAATAGTTCTCAATCACCCCTTTTGAGTATTTCATCTGTTTATTGCTGTGACTCTGCAGAACACATCCAGCTGGTCTTTCTTTGGTGTTTCCTGCTGCGTGAATAGCACTGGTCGGAAAGAATTATTTCAGCCTTGAAGGTTGCACATTATTACTATTACTTCTACTGCCATTACTACTACTATTGCTAAGATATTTACTTTGCCGTAAATTGCTAAGATATTGCACTTTTTCCTCTTTCTTCTTCTTTTAGTATTAAAACCTCTTTCTGAATGGAATTTTATGCTGACCTCCAAAATACATGTATATAATGTGTAAAATTATGAAGTGAGGTCTGCTTGGGTTGAAATGGGGGAGGAGGCCCATCCACAGGGCCCTTCTCTCCCTCTTCTCTAATTTTATTCCCTCAAAGCACCGCCAAACTGTGAAAGCTCAGGATCCTAACAGCCACCTTCTGCTGCCCCCATCTTTCTCCTTCCGCTGAATCTGATTTTACCCTTATTGTGACCCTGAACCTTGGTTGCCCCGTGTTCTCTTTCCTTCTTTGTTCAGATTCTCTTATCCAGACCCCAATATTTGTTTATGCTTTTACAGGCAGCAACAGTTTTCTTATTCCCCCAGCAGTTCAGCCGTGCCCGACCTGACAATCCCTAACCACACACGACTCCCCAGTGTCTGCATTCCATTTCCCAGCGTTTACTTCCAGGACCTATTTGCACGTGTGCTTTGTTGCGGAAAACCGAGATGAGATCATCGGAGTCTGATAAGTATCCACACCCGCCTTTCTCAACGGGGGACCAATTCCACCGAAGACTCTTTCTAGTTCTATTCTCTTGATTCTCTGTTATGTCCCCTTGGGACCCACTCTGCCCTTACCACTTATTCCTCGTTCTTTCCTCCCAGCTAACCATAGTACCTTCTGCTTGCTGAGAAGACAGGTCTTTCAGGGAGCCCTCTCAAATAACTAACTTCTTTACCCTTGTGTTTGTTGACGCTGCCTGCCCTCCCCACTCCCTCACCCCCAATATGGTAGTGGCTCAAACAACACGAAGTCTATTTTTCTCTTACGGACAGTTAGGAAATGGGAGTTCCAAGCTCTCTGTTGTCTTCATGATCCTCAGGAGCTCAGAAACCTTCCAACAAAATGTTCTCCTGTACCTTGGGTGTGGCCTCTGTCGTCAAGATTCACAATGGCTGCTTGACATCTGTCATTTCACATCCCCAAAAGGGGGATGAGGAAACGGGAGAAAACAAGCGGGTCCCTCTGTTTTAAGAACACATCCTGGGAATCACATATAGGACCTCATTTCAATCCCATGGCTTTACCGAGCCTGCGGATGCAACTTTCTCTGGATGGCCATTTGCCCGACTACAACGTCAGAGCCTCCTTTTCTAAGCAAGGAAGGCAGAACACTGGTGGTCTGCTGTGTCACTTCTCGCTAGCTCTGTGCGGTCACCCATCCTGTTTTGTTCTTCTACCGGGGAATCTTCCTCCTTTCTGAGGAGGCCACTTGCCACGTGTGTCTGGGATCGCACTCACTTTATAATCACGCAAAACTGCACACCTGTCACAATTAGGCAAAATGTGTTCATTTCTCTTTGTCTCTCTGACGATGGACATTTCCCCTGCATCTACTATTTATCACATTGGATTTTTCTGAAGCTGAAGTCATTCCACAAGGGCTTATTCATTGTGTTTAATAAATAACAAAATTACTCTTCCGCTGGCCACCCTTTTGGATCTTTTGAACTTGCCTTAATTAAAAAAAATGTAGCTCATTTTTAAACTGCTCTATTAATGTTGCTCTTTAAAAATCAATATATCGATGAGGAATACCTTATTAGTCTCTGGAAATAGTAGACTTGCTCTGCTTCATTTTGGCCTGACTTTTCAGATCCAAGAGATTATCTGTAGTCCTGTACCCGAGAGGATGCTTTGGAGGTAAATTTTCTTTTCAAGATAAAATGTTATCTGGGCCTATGATCTGTACCCTGGTCTTAATTTATAACAGGGACTGAATGCTGGCACACAGGCTGTTGTCACTGAAGGAAGAACTTTCCTTGCTTCCATTCCCTGAGAACAGGAGTCATGCCTGGACCCTGCAGGGCCACGTGGGGAGGCACCAGGTTTGATCAGGAGGCAGAAGCAGGAGCGAGATGAAAAACCTAGGCTGCAGCCTCGTTTTTAGGTTTCCAAAGGTCCGGCAAGGTAAATATCTTAGCAAGAGCTAGTTTGAATAATTTTGGTGGGTTTTGGGGCATCAGGGCTGTTCCCAGCTGTCCCATTGGTACCTGGCCCCGGGGTGATCCCGGCCAGAGTTAAATTGCCTTCTGGAGTCTGCAAACCAGAGAGAGGAGGTGGTTTGCAGTACACCTCCCCATTCGTTAATTTGCATATGAAAGGTATGCGTTGGGCAGAGCCCTTTATTATCTTTAGGAATTGGCTAAACCTGAGAGGAACAGTCTCTTCCTGGCCAAGAAGGTTTTTAATATGCCAACACATCAGGTGCGCCTGGGTGGTTCAGTTGGTCAGGCATCTGCCTTCAGCTCGGGCATGATCCCAGGGGCAGCCGGGATCCTGCTTCTTCCTCTCCCTCTGCCTGTTGCTCTCCCTCCTGTGCGCTCTCTCTCTCTCTCTCTCTCTCTCTCTCTCTCGGCCTCGTCAAATTAACAAAATCTTTAAAAGAAAAAAAAGATGTCTAACACATCATAAAATACAGAAAATCTTAATAGTAAAAAAGATTAGTAGAGCTTCTCATCATTTTTCTTCTCTTCTCAATACCCTAGGTCTTTGCTTTCTTGCTGCCCGCTCTTGTTCTCTCCTATGGGTCAGATCGCAGCCCTCCGCTCCTCTTTCTCTACCTGCTTTCAGTCTGCTGGGAACACATGCCCTTCTAGCCTCTATTCAGGGCCGCTGTCTGCCAAGCTTAAGTGCACGGCCTTGGCCTAAGAAATTTAATGTCTCTCTCTCTGGGCATTTGTGTCCTCATCTATGCAATGGGAAAAGGTGGGGGTGGAGGGCTTCATTTCCCCCTGATCCACACCTTTCATCTCTGAGTCTGTAGCAACACCTGCAAAGGGACTCTTTCTGAGATTAGGGGTGGACGACATTCTCTGTCACCAAAGCGCTGGCCTTGGAGGACAGAGGCAGAAGTTGAACTACCTCTGGGTCAGACAGGGAAGGAAGGGGAAGGAACACATTTCAAAACCCCGCAATCCAGCTGAGCATGTTCTTATCCTGCTTGTGTATGACTCCTGTGGTTATGGATCTTAGCCCCATGCTATTAACATTTGCAAGTTTTCAACACAAACCTAGCAGGTGCTTGTTCATTGTCTGGCTTGTTTCTACCAACGTGTTCTTCCTCATCTGTCCCCTCTGCCTGGTTTACTCTCCCTCCTTCTTTCCTTTTATGCTGAATCTCCATGGCCTGGCATTTCTACTCTGGATTTTCTTCTCTGATTTTTCTGGCCTGCACTGAGCTCTACTTTTGAGCTTAGAGTCAGCACCGCGCAACGATTCCGTAACTAATCCCAATTGTTACATATGCCTCTGCTTTTGAGATTGACTCTAAGCTTTGGGTCATCAGGGGCCACTACTTGGATGCCCTGCCAACGTTAGATGTCTGTGGTCAAAGTTCGTATGATATGTCCTCTCCATAGATCCTGCAAGGACATGCCTTCTTCCTCCTGTACCATCTGAGAAAGGTTTTCTGAATGCCTTGCTGCTTATAATCCAATGCTGCTCACCCAGTGCCTTCTAGTTGTACATATCCTCCATGCCCACTGCTGTTTTACTGGCCTCACTATTTCTTCTATAAGACACAATCAGTTCTCTAAGCCTTGGTTTACTTATCTGACCCTCCCTCATCTGTGAGCCCCTTAAGGAACACAACATGAAGTGCTTGGCACACAGTAGGTGCTTAAGAGTTGCTTTAGTTGAACAAAAGGCTCAGTTGGCTTTTTCACATTTTCCACTCCTTTCTGTGAGCACTCACCACCTCTAATTTATCTCGAAGGCTGAATTTTTGCCAGCACAGAGAGGGACAGAGTGTGCCATGAATTATAGCTTCCATTTGACCCATGTAGAGAAAAATCTGAATATTTTCCCTGAGGGTCCTTGAGTGAACCAAATTAGCCCCACGCTTGTCAGATTCCTCTCTTTCTTTGTGCTGCAGATGAAAGTGTAAGAAATGAAAACTGGGACTCTCTTAACCTTTTCAAGTCTTCAAGTAATGCTTTTCTGGACAGATAAGACTAAATTGGTATTGGATCTCTGCTCAGGAGCAGGAAGGGTGGCTGTTTACTGGCGGCCTGTGGATCGCTCATGACCTCATCGTCTTCTCTGCTGCTCCGTGGATGAAATTAAAACTCCGATGGGCAGATTAGGTGGTTCTAAGCCTCTGCCCCTTGCCCGCTGCTGCAGATGTGAGAATTGAGCTTATCTACCGGTTCAGATGAGGTGGTCGATAATTTGAACACTTGAAGAAATAACTGAGGTAATAAGATCCTTAAACTAAAGGGCTTGTAAATTGTTTAAAAAAAAAGAGCACGATCCAAAGCAAACAAACAGCCCTCACTTGGGGCTTCCTACCAACGAGCTGAGGGTCACCTACCTAGAGTAAAGTAGAGGGCATTGTCAAAGTCATCCCCCTCCTAGGCCTGCTTTCCTGTCTGGACTGATGTTTTGAGTCCTTCCTTTGGGTTAGGAATTGGTCTAGAGTGAAGCCACACAGTAAGCGGGGACACACCTGCTGTGTGAATACCAGTCAACCACAGGTGTTCAGGTGGGCTTGGGCGAGCCGGAACATAGGCCAGGGAAATTGTAACTGTCTACTTAGACAGAGCGACTCCTTTTTCCAAGCAGCCATTTTGTTTATGCCGCTAGCACAAGCTGACCCTGCTCTTCAAGGACCGGACTCTGATGATAGAGCCCAGGGAAACAAGGGCGAGCCAGCACAAGCTGACCCTGCTCTTCAAGGACCGGACTCTGATAATAAAAAGCACACATGTAACCCCCTTAACCTCCAGATCCTGACTAACGGAGATAAAAATTAACTCTAGGCAGCTACGTGACTGTAGTCAGTTTGTGGTTTGCTTTTTTGCCCTATGAAAACTAGCCGGTGAGACTAGGCGGGGTCGCAGCCCTGACCGGTCAGTGTGATTCTCGATGCTCAGCGCTAAATAAAGCTTTGCTTGACTTTCACTTTGTATCAGCCTCGTTCCTTTGATCAAGCACCCCAATGGTAATCATCAAAAAGAGACTTGGCTGGCAATGTTTCAGAGGTCAGGGGCTATTACAAAAGGCCCGTTATTTAGGGGGAGAGACAGAGAGAGAGAGAGAGAAAGAGAGAGAGAGAGAGGGGAGAGAGAGAGGGAGAATCTTAGGCAGGAACCACGGGCATTGTGGAACCTAATGTAGGATTTTATTTCAAGGCCCTGAGATCATAGACCTGAGCTGAAATCAGGAGTTGGAGGCTTAACTGACTGAGCCCCCCAGGCACCCCCAGAGGCCCATTTAAATTGCATTATACAGGGAAAGTAATCAGAGGGCACTTGCTGATTTCCTGAAAAAGAAAGATTGGTGGTTGGGAGGAGAGATCCTCCAACACACCTGTGACTGACTTCACAGCGTTGCTAACCCCAGCTATGGCCTCTTCCAAGCATCTTTTTCCAGGGCTGTTGATCGTAGTTATTGGGTGTTTAACTCATGGGTGAGTGAAAATTATAACACCAGATAGAAATTTGAAGTCATCAGACTTCATTCAGTTTAGTCGTAGGCATCATCATGAGATAGCCTTCTGCACCTGCTCTTCTGTTACTACTCATGTTAGGGAGTGGATTTTAATTTTAATTTACCTAATTCAGTGCTATCTTGGGTAAAGTCTTAGGAGAAATAGGCTCCGGATAGTCAGTCTATAGCTGAAATCAAGTTTTATTTATTTTTTTCATGCTCTGCAGTTAAAAGATGCAGAATATCATTGCATCGGATCCTCAGAGCATTGTGACTTTTCTTCAAAACCCAGTGGAGCAGGGGAAGGTTTTCACTGCCACATAAGTGAAGAATCTGAGGTTCACAGTGGACCCCCAGATAAAACCTAAATCACACCATTAAAAAAAAGTACTAATAAGATGCTGGCATTTTTCTCTCCATCGCTTAATCTCTTGCTCTTTCTCTGTCTCTGTCTCCCTCTCTCTCTTTCTCTCTTTGCCTCTGTCTCTCTCTCCCTCCCTCTGTGCATGTGTAGAAAGAAGGGGGCTCTCTAGATAGCGTGTGGCCACTTTCTCCTGGGACCCTTTCATTTCACAAAAGCCTCTCTCTTTGTTGGGCAAGATTAGATTCAGAGAAGCATCTACTCTTGTTCTTTGGTGCACTTAATGGAAGAGGAAGTAGTTATTTATGTGGAGTTTAGTGAATTTTTATAGCCCCTAAACTGAATATTATAAAACTATGTGACCCCCCCTTTTTAAAAAAAACTCACTATGTCTAGCCTGCAGTGTCTAGAGTGTAGCTGGTGAAAGATTCCCGTCCCTCTCTCTGCAGAATCACCCAGGGTTAATACTGAGCCACACTTTTTTTTTTTTAGGATTTATTTATTTATTTATTTGAGAAAGAGAGAATGAGAGAGAGAGAGAGAGAGAGAGAGAGAGAGAGAGAGAGAGAAAGAGTTGGGGGGCAGAGGGAGAGTGGAGATCTCAAGCATATTCCCTGCTGAGCACGGAGCTCCATGTGGGGCTTGATCTCACAACCCTGAGATCATGACCTGTGCTGAAACCAAGAATTAGATGCTTAATCAACTTAGCCACCCAGGAGGCCCCTGAGTCATACTTTCTAAGAGGCCATTGATGAGGCCTAGGATGAAGTCCTCCTAAGTAAAAGTGTCTCATGAACAGCAGTGAAGGAACTAGGGGATCTAGGAAACAAGGAAGGTGAGAATGTATTTGCTCTCTGGAGATCAAGTGTAGTCCTGTCGCCAAGAGGCAGACTAAGTTATCCAGATGTTGGCCTGACATCTAGGAGTTCTGGGCAGAGACACGTGAGCTAATTATCAGAAGAAACTATTGCATCAGAATTAGTGAAGTAGTGAACCCTCTGTCATGTGAGGTATTCAAGCAGAGGCTGGGTGTTCACCCGTGAGAATGTTGTAGCTGAGATTAGGCTGAGTTATCCTGTGTACTTGCATCTCAAATGAAGTTTCCCCAGAAACTGCATTCTTAAAAGAGCAAGAATTCTTCTATATTTGAGTCCTTACATAGGAAATACAAACAGTCTCTACTCGGGGAAGACACATAGCTTGGCAGTACTTTAAATCCTTTAGTTGGTGCTACTTGGAAGGTACTACAGATTCAAAGAACATAATCAATGAGAGAGGAGGCAAAGGAGTTTCTGACAATCTCAGCAATAGTTTCTGGGTATTTGACCTTATGGTTCAAACTCTTGGGGTTGTTGTGAACAAATAATTATAAAATCAGGTCATATAGCAGTAAGAGGTCACTCCATCAACACTTTTTTTTTTTAAAGATTTTATTTATTTATTTGACAGACAGAGAGATCACAAGAAGGCAGAGAGGCAGGCAGACAGAGAGGAGGAAGCAGGCTCCCTGCCGAGCAAAGAACCCAATATGGGCCTCGATCCCAGGGCCCTGAGATCATGACCTAGAGCCAAAGCAGAGGCTTTAACCCACTGAGCCACCCAGGCGGCCAAGAGGACATGTCTTAAACAACAATTATGGGAAAGGGGATGATATGTTTGGAAAAACCACGTTTTGTGTTCTGTGGCTCAGAAAATGGCTTTGGTGACAGCTGACCCTCTGTTGTCAGCAACGCGTGTAAAAAGTTCCAGGGAAGAAGCTGTTTCATAAAATGTGGGAGTGAAGAAAGTAATATTTTAAATCAGCATGTTACTGTATATAAATAAGTATTTGTAACCGATTTCAGAAAACAAATCTGCTCTAATAGTAGACATATTTAAGGGGGCTGGAAATTGGGGTACCTGGGTGGTTCAGTTGGTTAAGTGTCTGCCTCCTGCTCAGGTCATGATCCCAGGGTCCTGGGATGGAGCCCCGTGTTGGGATCCCCACTCAGTGGGGAGTCTGCTTCTCCCTCTGCCTTGCCCGTGCTCTCTCTCAGATAAATAAATAAAATCTTTAAAAAAAATTGGGTCAGAAATCATTTTTCGGTTTTGTCACTGGGTAAAATGGTTGCATGCCTCCCCTCCAGGCTAGTCTTGTCTTTGTAGAAAATCGAGTTCCAGGGTCCTAAGCTCTGTGTTGGTGTGTGTATGTATTTGGTCATGAAATACAGTTTTGGGGTTATGCTATGAAATTCCTTCAATCTTATGAATCTGGAAATAGCTTCCAAAGACAATCAACTCTTTCTTTTATTTGCTTTAAAAAAATCACATACTGTAAAAGTCAGCACATCCTAAGAGTTTTAACAAATGCATACAATCGTGTAACTACTGCTCATTCAAGATGCAATTCATTCTACGGTCCTCCAAATTGTCTCATGCTGCCCTATTGTTATCAACCCCTTTCCTCCACATTCCTGCTTTTTACACATTATACAAGTAAAATGCTTATTTTCAAAATGAACTTTTTTGCAGAGACCCAGCAGATCTTCTTTGGGCAAAGTGGGGCATGGAGTCCGGAGTTTACCTTCCGTGTCTGCCTGTCTCCCTCTGGCCCCCACCAGGGCCCCAGGGACTTTTCTGGGAAACGGAAGCTCTGCAAAGCAGTCAACTCCACTGATAAAATCTCTCCACTGATCAAATGTTAGGTGAGCCCCTGCAATATGCCAGGCTAGCAGCTGGAGAGAGAAGGATGAACAGATAAGGTCCATGCCCTTAGCAAGCCTAGAGTCGAGTCAGCAGACATCAGTCAAACCCACATACAAATAAAACGTAAAACTGACATTTTGCTAAGTGTTAGAAAGGAAAACTACCAGGGATGCCTGGGTATCTCGGTCAGTTAAACGTTTGCCTTCGGATCAGATCACGATCCCAGGGATAGCTGGGAAAGTTAGGGGTGTTCAGCGTCCAGCTCAGTGGGATCCTGCTTCTCCTTCTCACTCTGGCCCTCCCCAGCTCATGCTCTCTTTCTCACTTTCTCAAATAAGTAAATAAGATCTTAAAAAAGAAAAAAAGAAAACAACACGGTGTTTTGGGAGGAAGAGTTAATTACACTGAGGCAAGAATAATGTCCTCTTGAAGGAATTGTCCCTTCTCACCAGGTTCTAGGCAGAGGAAGCTTCCAGAAAGCCCAGAGGTGAAAGACATAATAACCAGGAGAAAGCACCATGACCAGACTTCTAGAGAAGTCTGTAGGAGATAGACTGAGCAGGGCTCTGTGTACCATTGGAAAAAAAAATAGAAAAAGAGAAAATTGACCTTTATCTCAAGTTTTGGAGCTGCTGGGAGGCATTAAAAAGGACAGTATATTATATAGGAGAGATAATCTGAGCTCTCTCACTCTCTAATTCCACTGGCTGCTGTTTGCAGAACGGATTGGAGTGCAAGGGTGTGAGGTAGGCAAATATAGATGCCGACGGAGCAGCTCCAAACCGTTTTCCTGGTTCGGGAAGAGATGCTGGTGACCGCTCCAGGGAGGTGCCCGTGGGCATAGGGACAAGCTAATGCCTGGTGGGTACTTGCTGGAGGTGAAAGAATGTGGTCCGTGAGCCACGTGAGGAGAAGTGGACAGGGAGATTGACCAGGTCCCTGGCTCTGGGACGGCATACAGAGGTGAAACCTTCGGATATGGATCAGTTTCAGGAGGAGAACCCAGAGTTCACTTCTCTACATGCAGGACTGTGGGCCATGGGAGACATCCAGAAGGAAATGCTGAAGAGGCAGACACATTACCAAGGTCTGGAGCTCCTAGTTTACCTTCTAATCATCATTTACCTCTTCTTTGGAAAAACTCACCATGCCCTGGTCCCTGAGTCAGGGGTTGGGGACAAAATAGAGCTGAGACGTGGTCCCCACCCTGGAAACTCTGGAGAAGGAAGTAGGATACATATGGGTTAATATTGTTAAAAGCAACAGGTTCCCACAGATGTGGGGACTCAGCAGAGGGTATAATTTCTTCTGCCTAAGGAAAGTTGTTTTTCAGCTTTGCTAGATGGAGGGAAAGTGGGGGGGGGAACCCCACTCCAGGGGAAGAAAGCAGTCATGCAGGGTTTGAAAATGTTCAGGGCATGAAAATTGATGGTGTCCATCGGCACTTTCGGCAAGTTGCCATAGAGTCTGTGTGCTGTGAGAAGTGGTTGGAAATGGGGGCTTTGGGGGGCAAATGCTGACTTTGTAAAATGCCTTCTAAGGGCAAGGCTGGGGCAGGCGGGGTGCAGAGGAGGGAGGAGACATGATGGGATCGGTGGTGGCAGAATGTGGTGTGGGCTGGGCAGGGAGGGAGTGGGCTCATGGAGGCTGGCTGGGAGGACAGGGCCAGCCGGGCAGGTGCGCGGGAGGGTCTGGAGGCTGTGGCAATAGGGATGAGAGAAACAGATGATTTGCGGATCTAGGAGGCAGCATCTCCTGGTCTTGGTGACCGGAGAGATGAAATGTGCAGGAGATGAGATTACCTGCATTTTGAACAAACAGGCGGCGTGATGCTGTTAGCTACAGCTTTACTCCCCGTGGACCTTGGCGGGGGGGGGGGGGGGGGGGGGGGGGGGGGGGGGGGGGCAATCGGGAGCCGGGCGGTCCACTAGGATTCTCTGGCAGATCGTCGCTGACCCAGCCACGGCTATGTGGTGGCTTGTTATGAGTCTCTTTAGATTATGGATATTCCCAAAGACAGGAGCAGGGCCATATTTTCTCTTGCTCTCCAGTGGCTGTGTTGTGGAGCAGTCTCTTTCAAAATATTTTTACTTCGACTGCAGTAAGAAATAAATTTTGCATCATGTACAGTCACGTATCTAAAACCTACCGATCGTGTCTGTGGGGCAGTTTCATCACTCTCCTCCTCCCCTCCCTCTTCCCATCCCTCCTTTCCTTTTCTCGTTCCTTTTTTTCTATTTCCTACTCCCATTTAATCTTTAAGAGTTGTTCCTTCCTATATTCTCTTCGGGACTAGTGGGCGGCGGGCAGCCGAGTATGTTCCGCTCACACAGAGCGGAGGACGCAGAGAAGATCCTGGGAAATGTACTCACACAGCCTCGGGTTTGAATTTGCTTTGCCACGGAATGGCCATGTGGCCTTGGGCAAGTCATTTAACTCCTGTGAGCCTCAATTTTGTTTTTAAGATTTTTTATTTATCTATTGAGAGAGAGAGAGAGAGAGAGAGAGAGAGAGAGAGAGAGAGAGAACAGAGCGAATGAGAAACTGAGTGGGAGGGGAGAGGCAGAGGGAGAAAGAGAAAGAGGGAGAGAAGCAGACTCTCTGCTGAGCAGGGAGCCTGATGTGGGACTCGATCCTGAGACTCGAGGATCATGACCGGACCTGAAGGCAGATGCTTAACCAACTGAGCCACGCAAGCACCCCCGTAATTGGTTTTTCTTCATTAAGTGGAGATAAATGCCTGGGTCGGTGAGGATCAAATAAGGCAGGGAAGGGTAGAAACAAAATGAATCATATTAGTTTGTGTTACTACAAACTACCACAAAATTGGTGGCTTAAGATTTTTTAGTCTTACAGTTCTGGAGGTCAGAAGTCTAAAACGGGTCTCACTGGGTTAAAATCCAGGTATGGGCAGGGCTGTGTTCCTTCTGAAGTCTCTGTGGGAGAACCTGTTTCCTTAGCTTTTCTAGTTCCTAGAGGATGCCTGCACTTCTTGGTTCATGGGCACTATCTCAATTTTCTCTTCCTTTTTGGAAGAGTTCATTTATTTATTTATTAGAGAGAGAGACAGAGAGAGAGAGAGAGAGAGGGAGAGAGAGAATGCTTAGTGGGGGAAGGGCAGAGGGGCAGAGGCCCAGGGAGAGAAAGAATCTTAAGGAGATTCCCCGCTGAGCACTGAGCCTGAGGTGGGCTTTGAGCCCATGATCCTGGGACCACACCTGAGCCAAAAGCAAGAGTCAGATGCTTAACGGACTGAGCCACCCAGGCGCCGGACTTCCTCAATTTTCAATGGCAGCAGCAGAACATTTTCAAACTGCTTTCGGATTCTGACCTTCTGCCTTCTTCCACATTTCAAGGACCTTGTGTACATTTGGCTTACCCAAATAATCCAGGGTGACAACTTCTTCACTTTAAGGTTAGCTGATAAGCAACCTTAATTCTCTCCTTTCATTTGGCATAGCATATTCACCGGCTCTGCCGGTTAGGATGTGGACATCTTTAGGGACCACTGTTCTGCTTACCTGTTCTGCGTACTGTTCTACAATAGAACAGTAAGTAGAACCTCATGGATGTTCCGTAAGAGTGGATGACACTCAAGTTCTCTTTTAATTGTGACATTAAAAAAAATATATATATAGATATAATTTAAGCCAATGCCACAAAACCAAAAAATCTGACTTTTAAATAAATGCTCCACTTTAAGCCGGCTGCTGTTTTACCTGTGGAGAACTGATGTTTGAACCAAAGCATAGGACTTTGCATTTCCACACAGGCATCACCATCAAAGCTGCGTCTTGAAATGCTTTGTTTCAATGGAGAATTTGCTGAGCATGCTTTCAGTGCTACAGTTCAAGTCCACTATAAAAATATTGAGCACTTCTAGTTGGTTAAGTGTCTGCCTTTGGCTCAGGTCAGGATTCTGGGGTCCTGGAATTGAGCCCCGTGTCAGGCCCCCTACTCAGTGGGAAGTCTGCTTCTCCTTCTGCTCCTGCCTCTCCCCTAACGTGTGTTCTCACTCTCTCTCTCTCAAATAAATAAAAGAAAACTTAAAAATATGTTGAGCAAGTTTAGCCTCAGGCGCCAGTCTTGCTTGGGAAGTTCTCCCTCCCAGAGGCTTCTGTTGACTCTGAAGCTGACAAGTAACACACCCCTATGACCCAAGAGAGAGGAGGAGAGGGAGAAACACGAGTGACAGGAGAAGAGAGAATGAATCTGGGACTGTCACACAAACATACTTTTTCTGGGAATGATGTCTTGGGGGAGAAAAAGAAGGGGAAGTTGTAATAATATTTTTTTTCAATAAATATTAGCTATCGTTATTATTCTACATATTTCTGGCACTGCTCCTATACTACACCTCGAGCCATGCACAAGGTTCTTGCTGTTTCAATGCTGGAAAATTTGCCTCCCCTGCCGATGAGATTAAAGAGCTAAATCCCTGGATGGTGAGCTAGCCTCTGCAAGCCTCAGGTCAAGGCAACGCTTAATTCCCGCCACCTGGACTACTAGGGATTGGAAGCAGGGTCAACAAGAGCTTACAGGGATCCCCGGGGAGCCCCTGCGGCATCTTTAGCAGGACGGAGTAGTGTGACCCTGGTCTGGGAGTTAGGATTCACGAGGGTGTTTCTGGCTGCTCTGCCTGCTCTGAGGAGGAGTGATAAATGGAGATGGAGCTTGGCAATGATCAGGTAAAAGCAGGCGAAGGGCATCAGCGGTCATTCTAACATTGGGCGCATGTGGCAGAAAATAGGAGGGCTTCTGCAACCATCTGAATGATGGGTTGACTTTTTCAGGCTCCATTTGCCCTTCCAGGCTCACCAGGAATCACAGCGTTCTGTTTTCCAGATATTGTATGTCTAGAGGCATGAATGAATCATGTTGTTGTCAGCTGAGGTCTGACGTCAGCGAAGGCTGTTCTAGAATGTGAGGTTGGTTGGCCTCATGAAACTGTGAGCAGGGTTGAGTTATTTTTTTGCTGAGTTTTTTTATGTAAGTCAGTGCCTGAACCAAAGCAGACCCTCAGTACATTTTTATTGGGTTTAAGAGAGAAGAGATTCAAATTGCTTCCCAACAGACTTTTATATCCATTTTCTTGACTCTTGGTCATTAAGGAAATAATTTTCAGGGAATGAGCTCTGCCCTTTTTGGGTAATAAGATTTCATAGTGGTAAGAGAACAAACCTAGGAATTAGGCCTGTGGTCAATTCTCCATTTGGGCATTTACTTATATTCTGTGTGACTTTGAGACAATTAATTAAATTGTCTGAGTCTCAGTTTACTCACCTATAAAATGGGGGTAATAGTATTACTCACTTTACCAAATATTGTAAGAAGTACTAAGACTTTTTCTACCCCACCAGAGTCAGGGTGCTTTTGCCTGTGTGTATATAACAACCCTCAATGAACATTGGCTTGATTTATGAAGTTGTTCATTGTTAACTTACAAAGCAATTTATAGGTTGGCATTTCTAAGTCTTTCAGTGGCTCAAAAATTTCAGCTAGGACCCAGATTTTTTTTTAAAGATATTTTATTTATTTTAGCACGTGCACATGTGAGAGAGAGAACAAGAGAAAGAGGGGAGAGAAAGAGAGTGAGCGCAAATGCACAAGTGGGAGGGGCGGAGGGGGAAGGGGAGAGAGTCTCAAGCAGACCCCACGCTGAGCACTGAGCCCGAGGGCAGCACTTGTTCCCAAGACCCTGAGATCATGACCTGAGCTGAAACTAAGAGTTAAATGCTTAACTTAACTTATTGCACCACCGAGGTTCTCCTATGACCCAGATTCTTTATATACTTGTGCTTCGCCATCTTGTGTTGGTTCTTCTTTGCTTAAGACCTAAGGTCACAAGACCTGCTGCTTCAACACCAGGATGCCATGTGCTCAGGGCCTCACCACAAGAAGAGTGGTATCAGGAAGCTTTCTTCTTAGAGAGTCTGTCCTTTTATTCTACAAGTGTAAGTCTCCCATGGACTTCACCTTATGAATCATTGGTCAGTACTGTGCCCACCTTAAGATCAATCGCTGGTGGAGAGAAATCGAGTCCACACTGACATAGAAGGATCATGATTTATATCCTGGAAAAAGGGATGGAGGTACTTCCTTCCCTCTCGGTGATCAAGGAGTCTCTGCAGGAAGATGGAGAGGACTGTGTGCTGGGCTGTCTGCCCTGCCTCTCCCAGCCTCCCTTCCCATTTTCTTCACCTTGCCTGCCTTGTCAGGTACTTAATCCAGAACCCACACTCTGGCCTTTGCCTTTTCTCAGAGGTCAAAATCCCCAGTAGACTGGTCATTTTAAAAAGTTGAGGAGTAACCCCCTTCCACATTTTGTTTTGTTTGTATGGTCTGTCACCCCAATACAGCATCAAGCCTTTAAGGATAAAGATCATAACCATATTATATTTGTCTCTATGTTGCTGCATGCATAGGTGTGTGTGCATGCATGTGTGCGTGCATGTGTCTGTGTGCGTGTGTGTGCGTGTGTGTGTGTGCTGAGTTAGGTGGAATCTCCAATGGTCTGTGGTCTTTAACTTCTGCCTTGTGCCCTGTTTTTTGATCCAGCCCTACTCTCAGGCCTCTGCCTTGTTTGTGTATGACTCCCCCAAGCCCAGCACACACACACACAGCAGCAAGGCTAATGTCCCATTCCTGAGTGCATTCTGTGAAGTGAGAATGCTGTGCCATTGAGCAGGACAGCTCCGTAAGTATTTGTGGCTTTGAACTGGACTTCCTCAAGAGAGTGAGAAAACACAGGTAGCCTCCAGACCGACACTGGGCCTTGCCTGAATGGGGATTCTTTAGCCAGCGTTTGGGGAGGTCGTTCAGCAGTGCTTGAAACTTCATTCCTATTACGTGGTTCTTCTTTGTTTTGTTTTGTATTTTCTACTTTCTACACTGTTAATTTCCAAAGCAGTCCAGAGTCTCTGGAACCATAAACAATGATTCTTGTGTAGGATTGGTGAATCCTTCAAAAAAAATTTTTTTTTCCCCTCATAGGCTGCAAGGGGTCTGACAACTGGTTGAACCGGGAGCTTGTTTTCTCACTTTGTCTTTCTTTTTTAAAGATTTTATTTACTTATTTGACAGAGAGCGCAGGGAGCACAAGCAGGGGAGCAGCAGAGGGAGAGTGAGAAGAAGCAGACTCCCTGCTCAGCAGGGAGCCAGATGTGTAGCTCCTTCCCAGGACCCTGGGATCATGACCTGAGCCAAAGACAGATGCTTAACCAACTGAGCCACCCAGGGGCCCCCATTTGCTCACTTTGAATTGCTATATAGACATGCTTTTGAGGATGACCTGTCTTCTACATTTTCAAAACCACGTACTATACTTTAGTCCAATTTATTAGATTTTCTCCATCTTAGAGTTCTTATGTATTTGTACCTGTACATAAATAAATCACACTGGTTTTCCCAAGCATGAAGAGGACTGAAACCATGGTATGATATACTTACTTGCTTTATAGTATGAACGTCTTGTAAATTACATGAACCTTTGGTGTTTTGGGATGGACTATCTTAAGGCTCACATTATTCTAGGTGTATAGGAAGTGGATGTCTAACTAGCAGATGGAGGCCAATTTAGAGGTGAGATCAATAGACAAATGGGAAGGAGTCAAGCGTGGCTTGGCAAACTTATTCATGCATTGCCCTCACCAACCCCTTTAGTTTTTTTCCCACCTACCAAGGGTGCATAAAGCTGAGGGCATGACTATGGTAAGATCCCATGGAAGGCATTTGTCATATGAGCATACAGTGAAATTGAAAACAATTTGACAGATGGAAACACAATCAATGATTCTTAGATCTGTCATTACTTGGAGTCTGATGATGGCTTTACATTTCCAAAATCCAGTGAAAATCATGAATTATGAAAATGATCCTAATATTAGCCCCAAATTCATATTATGGCTTTCTGAATATGTCAGATGCTGAGAGACTTGGTTCCTGAATATTTTGTTTGGGATAGAAAAATGTGACCCACGTGGAAGAGAAGGCTATTATAAAACCTGCCTTTGGATGCTAAACATGACTCCTTCAATAGGATGAACTGGACATGGCCCATGCATTTACTCTCTGAGTCTCAGTTTCCATCTTAAGATAGACTGGGGCATTACTTCTTACACAGCATTCCTATTCTCGAGGGTCCAGTGAGGTCATGCAGGTAAACAACATGAAATAGTGCCTGGTCCCTAAGAAGTGCTCCATACATGTTAATTTTCTTCATGGTATGCTGTGAGCTTTTCAAGTGTTAACTCAAGTATAATAGGACTCTTTTTGTCTCTGTTTGGCTAATACCCAAGGCATAAGGTGCCAACAAGCCCATATAACAAAGTGAGATGCTCTAGTGCCAAAAAAAGTCTTGCAAAGTACATTGAAAGCTTATTTTGGTTCATAAGCCCCTCATCCATTTGGGGGGTTGCAGGTAGGATAGGAATGCTCACTGACACTTCCTCTATTTTCCTACATTTCCTGGCCTGCTTGCAGTTCGGTGGAACCACATGACCAGTTCTGGTCAATGGGCTGTGAACAGATGAGTTTCGTGTCACTTTCAGGCCAGAGTGTAGAAGAGGGGTGTGGCTTCAACATGCGCCCTTTTCCATTAGCCTGGTGGTTGCAGCTGAGCCACAGAGCTGAAGTTGCCTGGGTCACTGGGTCACCTGATGAAGCAGCAACCCTGGCAACACATCAGCTTCTCAGCAGGCTTCGCTTGAGAGTGGAATAAAGTTTTGCTGAGTTGCTGACACTTGGGGGTTAATCTGCTATTGCAGCCAAGTATGCTAATGTGAAGGAGAATCTTTCAGGTGGGGAGAGGATTTCTTCCGGGCAGTTGTCCAAATACTGTAGCAGGTTCCTTCCTTTGCTCTGATGGGAGTGAGCAGGTGGGTGGTTCTTTGTCACTTCTACTCATGGGGAGGGTCTTTAAAGAGATCATGAAGAGAGCTGGACCTCGTGATCTGAGGACCACGAGGCATTGAGATGATAAAATCCAGAGCAGGAAGTCTGAAGTGTGTGCATCTGGGCAGCTGGCTGCTTTGGGAATAGGCTGTATTTCCAGAGCTGACCTGGAGGTTCCTTAAAGGGACTTGATCCAAGATAGCCACTCAAAGGGCATTTAGGATGCAACAGATCTGTGCTGTGTCTAGGGGCAGGGGTGGAGGAGGGATCCCATAACAGCCAGTTGGAGGAGACAGTGCCTACCGTTGGCCTCTGAAATACCCCTGCAAAAAGGGCCCTGAGAGGGAGAGTTGACCTTAACGTTCTGCTACAGTTGGAGGTAATCCTTTCATGCCCTGAATTCTCCTCTGTCCCATCTCTGGAGGAAGAAGAGTTACCTTCTTGAGCTGAGGATAGGGAAGGGTGCTTTCTGAGGGGAAATGCAGAATGTGGCCTTGACCCTCCTCCTGGATGAAGAAGCACCTGTCCCATGAAATGTATGGAGATTTTTGACTCTCACCTGGGACCGAATAAGATTGGGGATCTTAAAGGAGAGTGTGTTTTTAAAAATATAACATTTACAGGAAAGTATAAAAGTATTTTTTTAATATAGCGAAGAATTAGTCCCACAAAAGAAGCTTGAAAGAGCAGAGGGGAGAAAAATATTTCTTTTACTGTTGTTATTGTTTTGCTACATTCCCACCCTCCAAAATAGGGTTTCACAGGCATCACATAATCCATACTATTGATTAGCTTAACACCAGTACTTCAAACAGAACAGTAACGTGAAATAGACAATAGAGAGATGTCTTCTCTTGAATTATGTCATAGAATATGAAATGGCTATAAATCATTCTCCTATTATAATCTCCTAGTATGGAAGAGGAGACACAGAGCCACGGGCTCATGAGCCTTCTATATAGTGTCTTAAAGCCTATTAAAACAGGGTCTTAAAAAAATCAATTAATTGAAATGCAAAACGGCTTGATACAGCTCGGAGAAAAATTTAACAATAATTTTCCTAAATGCCTTTTATTGTTTGCAGCAATAGAAACAGCAAAACTAGAGATTATGTTCTGCAAACATGTTCTATGAAGAAACAATTACGTTTTTATCAACTGCACTTCCTGCCTTTTTAAAAATGGTTGTGTTTTATCCTGCTCTAAAATGTTTTACCTTATCTACCGTTGCCCTGTAAGAGCAGCAAATAGTGTGGTGATAAGCACAATAATTATGGACACTGTAGGTTCTGGAAGATTTTCATGGCTGGAGTCAATGGGCAGCATTATTATCTGAGGCCATCACACTGGGTTAAGTGTCTCCCGGGATGAATTTTCAGAGAATCCCAGTGTGTGTTCCGTCTCATCAGTGGAGCCCCGTGGGAGGCGGTGTTGGATAATGAGTAAATGAAGAGGTTTGAAGAATGACAACCCCCAACCAAGTCCCTACTCTTCTATGTGATCACACTGCAATCTTGGGCATGTCCTTTCTCTTCTGTGAGCCCCCAGTTTCTTCTGTATAATAATATTATTATCTTCTGAGTGTGGTTCTGAGGATTAAATGTTAAATTGTGAGCAGAAGTACTTACTTGGGGACAGAGAGTTGCCGTTTGGGGTACAACAGATCTGGGTAGCAACCGCAGAGTTTCCCACTAGGGAGCAAGAATCAGGGGGTTTTGAAGAGGAAAAAGGAAAAGTTGTGTTTGCTGTATATAAAGAATTTCGATTGGTGTTGGCGGCAGAATCTTGCCTAAACAGAGTGGGTTGCTAAGGCTATCACTAGGTGAGAGTTCATTACCGCAGTTAGGTTACAGGAGTCTGAGCAGAGTCCTTGGAGTTTTGGGGGTTTGGCCCAGGAGTTCGGGGACCTGCTGTAAGACCAGCTCCTACTGGCTTCCCGGCTCCAGTTAAAACACCTTGACAGAAGTGACTCCATTTTATTTCACCTTTGGCAGTAATACCGTGTGTCAAGCACTCACACGGTGTCAGGTAAACGGCATGAAGGAAAGGTTAATAAAATAGAATTATCTCAGAATGATGAGACAATGATATTGACTTGAGTTACAAAAGAACAGATGTCATGGAAAGGATAAAACAACAATGGCAGCGCGTGCGTCCCAGGTTGGCATTTGTGGCTGTTCCGTGCAGAACAGGACTTGGTCTGGGAGCTTTGAACTGGCTGAGATTTGGCCCCAGGCTCACCGCTCTGAGC